>CAKNWT010145807.1:2867-20431 GCA_932066315.1 Andricus coriarius
AGAAAAGATGAATTTTCAATAAAATAGTCGAATCCTCATCCCAAAACATGAATTGGCAATAAAGAAGATTAATTTTCTACGCAAAAAAAAACGAATTTCCAACTTATAGAGGATAATTTTTTATCACAAATAAAATAGTTACATTTTCAGATGAAGAAATTAATTTTTGGCAAAAAATATGAATTTTCAACAAAGTATTTGAAGCTTGAACCAAAACAGTTTTATTATTTTTCAACCAAACAGTTGCATTTTTGACCAAAAACGATGCAATTTTTACCCAAATGGTTGAATTTTTAATCTAAAAAGGAAAATTTTCAATTTAAAAGTGAAATTTTTAAATAAACAGCTAAATTTACAACTAAAATTATGAATCTTCACAAAAAAAAATTAATTCTTAACATAAGACATCAACTTTTAACCAATTATTTTAATAATGAACCAAAAAATGAATTTTTAACCAAGGTGATTAATTTTCTACCGAAAAGACGAATTTTGAACAAAATACATCAATTTTCCATCATATAGTTGAATTTTCAATTAAAAAATTGAATTTTTAGCAAAAAAGATGAATTAGAAAGAATTAACTTTCAACAAAAATATTTTGATTTTATTATTGGGTTCTATTATTCCAGTTAGCATTGGAGCGAAAAAAAGAGAAAAAGGCGAAAGGTCGATTTAAATAGTTGTTAATTGTTTAAACAATCTTTTACTGTTTAAATGTAACATTTTACTGGAATAAGACAGAAAAATGTATTTTTTGTAATTTGTCAGCAAACGCAACATGATTCAGGTATGTCTGGTATTTTTACCACGTATTAATAATTGTTTAAACAATTTACATTCCTTTAAACTTTTTTTCAACAAAATATAAAAAATGTACACTTTCTCTTAATGCCATGAATTAATTTGTTTAAATCAAAGATCAACCCGATTGATTCATTTTATTGTTAAATGTTTAAATAATTTTTCATCGTTCAAATGTAACTTTCGACTAGAATAATGCAGAAAAGTGTAATTGCAAATCGTTTAACAAATTGCATTAATTCCTTTTATGTTGACACTTTTCATTACATACCAATAGTTTTTAAAATTATTATCATTTGTGTGAACAATTTTTTTGACAAAACAGACAAAATATTGACTTTTTTTAAATGACATAAGCAAATTAGTTAATCCTTTGTATTGATTTTCGATTTAAATTAAATAGTAAAATTTGTTCAGAAAAGCTGTAAATTTTTTATATTTTGTCGACAAAAATTGTTTTAACAAATTAAAATTGTTGAAGAAATTATCTTTAGGTGGTTAAAATACAATATAAACAAGAATTATTTCGAGTTTGTCCAAAGTAACATTTAAACAATAAAAGGTTGTTTTAACAATTAAAAACAAATTTAATAGACCTTTATGATTTATTATATTGCCTAATTTGTTCATATCGTTTTGAGGGTACCGATAATTTGCGATAAAATGTGAAAAAGTATTGTTTAAAGTTTAAACAAGTACAAGTTGTTTAAACAAATAATAAAATTGTACAAAAATACATTAAAATTTTTTATTTCGCCACTAAAAATTATCTGTTGAAAAAAACTACACAAAAGTAATACCATACTGTATACAGGGTGTCCCAAAGTTCGCGCATAATAGATAAAAAGAACGTTTGATGCTTTATTATTTTTCAAACTATTTCACGTTTCGTCGTTGCGAATTTGTTTCCAAAGGTCACTGTTGTGAACGAGAAAACTGTTTACCATGAATTGAGTTGCTGTCGAGGATTTTTTTTTTAATTGGAACACCACTGCCTAACTTTGAAAGACGCAACGTGATTGGCCAACATCGACCTTCTTCATCTCAAAAAATAATGAGTATTCGACATTTTTGAGCTCTAAAATATGATTTTAGTTTTTCTCCAGTATTCGAGCTATGTGGTCCGTATGCGCGAACTTTGGGACACCCTGTATATCATGAAATTAGAATATTGTCTTCTTTGAACCAATCAAGTATGTTTTTTCTTGAAGTAGCACTTTCGCTCATTAATTTGTTTCTAAAAAAAAAATGCTCGATATTATTTATAAGATTAAATTAATTAATTTAATTATCATTATCATTATTAATGATCATTATCATTATCATCATTAATTAAATTAATTAATAATTAAAGATTTTCTGATATTTCAGATAAATATTAATAAAATAATTTGTCCAGATGCATTTTTTTACAAATGAGCATTTAAAAATTGAGTGTTTTATTATTCGAGGATGATGTTTTCAGTATGAGCCTAGAACATAAGTAATTTTTTGTATAAAAATAGAAAAAACTACATTTTTTTTCGTTATCGTGAAGACTTCTACGTATTTCTCCTGCTACCTTACTACAAGAAATAACTTTGTTAGTGAATGAACAATAAACTTGCCACTCCCGGAACTGGGGTTAAGAGCCTCCATTAATCAGTGGAAAATGAGTGAGTATGATACTAAATGTAACAAAAGTTACTGAACTTACAAAAAATAAAAAATGATTAAGATTATAGATTACGAAAATTTGTTATTAATTTCATTAGATGATTTAATCACTATCGTTTTATTTTGATTTTATATTAAACGATTTAAAAAAAAAATTTAAAGTAATTATCCAGTTATTGGTTTTTATTCTATTTTTCATCAGTACTAGGATAATATTACTATTTATATGAAAATATTACTATTTTAATTTAGACAGAAAGACGGAAGAATCCGTGGTTGAAATTGCAATCAATGAAACAGGTAAGTCTTTTTAAAAAAATTCTTTTTTGGAATTAGTAATTCCTTTTTTGTAATTTGTGTAATACTAAAATGCACTAAATTTCCTCTTTCTACTTCTTTTTTAAAATATATGCTAACTAACACCTGATTTGGCTGTTGAAATTACTTTTAATACTATTATATAAGTTATATAATTTTTTGTTTTATTTCTTTTTTTATGTAATATTTCATAGTACATTCTTCTAATGAATATATATAGACATGAAATACAGTGGTTACGCCTCTGATATTTTACAAAGTGAAATTATCGGAAATTATTTTATAATGTTTTATCAATAATTTTAAATGAATAATTATTATAAATAATTATAGCAAATAACGTCTACTTTATACATCAATACTGTTTTTTTTTTTACGAAATTTTCAGAATTAAAAAATATTCTAAAGAATTATAAAAAAATATTTTTTTACATTGTTTGTACAATGGAATTTTCTACTTAAATTTTTAATTTCTTATAACACTAAAAATGATTCAGATCGTACTTGATTAAGCCACCCAGGTTCAAATATTGTATTATTTGGAAGAATTTTTTTGTAGTAAAATAATGTATGTTTAGTCTATATTTTTATCAAAACGGGGGTTATTACATTAAAGATTCTTGACAAATTAAATCAATATCGTCAGATATTATGATGAAAGGATTCTCTCGAAATATCGTTTTTTGATACAATAACACAGGCTTTTTTTTTATTCGAGTCTGCATTTTTTCTTTATGTCAAATTATCCCAAGTAGGACCCCATAAATCGACAGTCGTCTTTTACGCTGTGAAATTAATTTTTTCATAGTCCCTATGTTTGAAAAGATTACCCCAGCTTTTGCTAATAAAAAATTTTGTTTGCAATGTTGAAATTTTTGTTTAAAAACGTACATTCCAAAAATGTTCCTTCTAAATATAAAAAACATTGAATTTCATTAAAAACTACAAATTATTTATAAGCAAATTCTACTTTTGCTCTTTTGAAAGAAATGTTTTTTCAAGTTATTCTACATTCACTACGTAGACATATTTTTAGTCAAATTTTCTTTAATATCATATTCTTTTCTTCTCAAATGACCTTTGTAGTGAATTTCATTATATTTATATCCCGTAAAATTATAGAAACTACTTGTTAGTATTTCTTTTCGCATTTCCCCCCAGAAAAAATATAGAATGACGTGGAAATTTTTTTTATTTAAGAGAAAAAAAGTTAAATTTGACAATAAACTATTGATATTTTTTTAAACAAATTTAATGTTTTTATATTCTCAAGAAATATTTATGGAATGTACGTTTTTTAACAAAAATTTCAACATAAGAATCTTAAAAATCCGTTTAGCCGTTCATGATAAAGATGTTGATCATGCTGTATCATTAAATTTTAATTGTTAACAACTTTTGCAAAACAATTTGTTTTTGCGACCAAAATCTAGGAAAATCATGTCGAACATAAGTGCCATAAAAAATGTATTTTACAGCCAAAAAAACGGCTTTCGATTTGTGGTGGCCTACTTGGGATAATTTGACACAAACTAAAAATTCATACTCGAGTAAAAAAAAAAACTGGTAAGCAGAAAATTCTAATCAATGTAGATTTGGACTATGGTAAGCCAATACTACAATTTTATATATGTCGCTGTTTTGACTCCGAAAACTTTTTTTTGTATGCATGTGTGATTAAAAAATAATTTGTAACAAAATTTTAGTTTAAATTGATTTTTAATTTTAACGTAGTAATAATTTTTAAGCCTTTTCGCATTGATATTTATTGGAATTATTGTCATTTAATGGAAAAATATATTTTCTAATTTTTTTCGGATTTTTAGCAACAAAAAGTCTATCATACTACTGTGATATCGCAATCTTCAATTTTCAATTTCTCGGAACCCAATGATTTTTTTACATCAAACATTTTTTATTCTAATTCAGAGTCTCCATATATGTGGAGAAAGTTTTTATTTTTGCAAAAAATTCGATTTTGAATCGCTACTTAAAGCCAATTTTAAAAACCTATAAAATTTTAATCTGAAAATTCTCGAAATTGAATAAATTTTGAAAATTAAACTTTACTACTGGTTTAGAGAGTTCTTCTAACGATCCACTTTTTTCCGTGATCGTTTACAAACCCTTTAATACAAATGATATCCCTTCAAATCCCTTAAAACCATTTAAAATCCATTAAAATCTTCAAAACAGCTTGAAATCTCTGACAATCGGTTAAAATTCTTGAAATATCTTCAAATATTTCGAAATCTTATGCGATCCCTTACAATCTATAAAATTCCTTTAAAATTTTATTGAAATCTTTCAAATCGTTGGGAATCTTGTTAAAGCTCTTGAAATCCCTTACAATACATTACATTCATTACAATCTTTCAAGAATTATCGAAATACCTCGAAATCTCTTAAAATCCTTTTTAATATTCGGATATCCTTTGAATCTTCGTTAAATCTTTTAAAATCTTACGAAATCCTTTAAAATGCGTAGATAATACTTTGGAATATTTTTAAATCTCTTAAAATGCTTTTAAATCCCATAAAAGCATTGACATCCCTTTATTTTAATTATTGCCCACCTTTCACCCACATGCACTTATGACCCGGTACTTCGCTACTACATATGATCGCGAAATACTGTAGGGCCCGTTTCTATAGGCATCCATCTTTCTTACAAACGTTAGTTCCAATGCCAACGACTGAGACCAACGAATCAAAATATCAATTAATTTAACGGACGGCGAATGACCTAAACAACTTCACACACGCACACGGTCATACACATATGCAAAAAAAGAAAGGCAAATTAAAAATTTGATCAACACAGTTATCAGCCGTGTACGCGGGATGGTCATAGAAGGCGATTCTAGCGACTATCATTGTTCACGCCTAAAAATCTCCAGACGATGCGGCGTGTGTTCAGCAATATTGCCTTCTGAATTGGATGTAGCAAATTACGAGCTCCTAATTCTTCCAAAATTTGTACGCAACTCGCGTGAACGTTCCCAGTGGAGATCACGACCGGATGGATACCGTAGAATTTATCATGAAGGGGCTTGTCAACATGTTCTCTTAGTAGAAGCGTTTGTTGTGCTTCCTGTATACGACATTTGAGCACCGAAGGTGTTAGTGATGCTAGGCCATGTTTAGTGTTGCTAGAATCAAATGAGAGGCCAAGCTCCTCTGCTGCCCTGTCTGCGGCACGGTATAGAAACGCCGCAACATTGACGACTTTATGTTGATGTACGAGTCGCATAAGAGAATCTGCACTATTTAGAACTGAGCAGGCTGCAGCCAGATCCGTTCTTCGATGAAGAAACTCCAAGCTTAGCCAGCCTTTACCCTCTTTATCTGGAGGTAGGTATATTCAAGGTACGGAAAATCTAGGATGATGACTTAGATGAATTGTCATCATCTTGCGTGTGCTTCGGTCAAGTTGCTTCAACTCATCGACGTTCCATTGTACTGCACCAACGTGTAGAGCAGTATAGCAACGGCCAGCATATTGGTCGCCTGGATCTTATTCTTTCCAGATAATTCGGAAGCCCAAAGTTTTTTGGAAGGCCGTTTTTAACACAGGTGTAGTTTCTAGTATTCCTTGGTGTAGGTGGACGCAGGCACAATTTCCCAGTCCGAAGCTCATGCCAATCGCTTCAGAGTACCAATTCACCGCCTCCACAAGTCAATCCAAGCCATGGACAGATTGCGTCGATACCTGATCGAGTCTTGGGTAATACACCTGTCTATTAACAGCTTCTCCCTGCAACCTGCCAGCCCTCTCTTGCATCCACGTTGTTTAATTATTACCACTCCATACCGGCTCGATAGATGTTAATATCCTCTCTTTGAGGATGCCAGTGAATAGCATGTGGCTGGTGTTTAAACAAGCTATGGGCCTGTAGTTCAGTGGACTTGACAAATCTCCGGTCTTAGGGATCAATACCGTGCGTCCTTGCACTAGCCACTGCGGGATGGGTTGTTCTCCGTTTAAGAGAGTAGTACATATACGAGCTAGATGTTGGTGCGTAGAAGTGAACTTCTTCCACCAAAAGTTGTTGATTTTATCTGGCCCTGGCGCTAAAAAGTTATCAGTTCTAGCGACAACCCTCTTCACTTCTTCAGTAGTAATTAGTGGACACTCTTCCTCTTGAGCCTGCGACCCCTGCCCTTAGCACAAGTTACGAAAGTGTGATATATCTGAAGCGTCATCATTTAGCTGACAAGTATCTCCATACACTTTCTCCCAGAAGACTTGAATCTCTTCTCGAATAGGCGGATTTTTAACGGAACGTGACGTTTTATTGAACAGACGGGAAGGATGAGTTTCGCGCTGTTTCGCTGTTGAAAGAGATCTTATTTTTGGCGTCCAGTGTTGCTTGATGGTCAAAAGTTTACACTTGTTCAGCGTGTGATTTGCTTTCCTTAAGTTTCGAGCAAGTGCCCTAACTTTTGGAGTGAATTTTTTATTTGATGTTATGTAGCTAATCGCGCACTAAATATTTGATGCATGCCGTCTCGTCGTTTCAATATTAAACTGAAGCTGTGCAATACGCTCGCGAGTCTTACTCAGGCGTACTGAAGTATCGTTACTTCTATTGTGGCTAAGCAGGGAGACGCCTTCTCGTAAACTGCACAGTTCAGATTCCAGAGATTGAACTCTTCGGGGAGCAAATCGGGGAGAGCATTATTAGCTTCAGATAATTTGTCCTTCCTGAGAAAGACTTTGGGTGGATATCGGCTATCTGCAAAGGTGGTCTTGCTGGAAGGGGTGTGATTTTCGCTGGAGGATGTTGCTCTTCTTCTTGCCGATAAAGAGCTTCATATCAGTTTTTGCACAAAAAGGATACCTGATCTCTTAAATACTGAGGCTTTTTATGAGCATATTCCGGGTGGATATTGACCCAATGTTCACGTAACCTCTGCATGAATCCTCTTCGCGCCGGTGAGCTTCTTTGTTAACAGGTAAGGATGTCCCTCCTGAGTTGGTCCGACCACTTAAATCGATGTTCTCGCGTTTGTCCGGGGTCATTGCCTGGTCGACGCCTCGGTTGGGTCCTATTGCCACTTTCAACTGAACCATGGGTCTTTTTCGAGAGAGGCCCTTTGTGGGTGGCACTGCGCGATACTGGTGACTTAACCGCATAAATAGTTGCGTTGGGGAGTTAGCCCAATGCAACGTGGCTGACTGCAAGAGCCGGGAATCAGGGAGTTCATATGAGAAAAGCGGGAAGGGAATTGAGCGAGGCGGTATAAGAGGGGTATAGATTTTTAGGTTAATCTAGAATTCCCGTATTGTTTGTTTTAATAACAACAGGCGGAGAGCTGCACAAAGTCACCATATAAAGCTTTCCACACGGGCCCATTGGTTTCCAAGGTTTTTTGTTTCAGGTGCCTCTCATTCGGGTGACATTCTTTATCATACATTTCTTATAAACTATTTGTCCCCACAATTTTCTCTCCTGGCATACCTCTTAAGCTTTCTTTACGTCCATGCATTTCCTCATGCCAGCTCTTGTGCTTCTGAGGCTTTTTATATATTTTCCAGTTATGTTCTCATTCACAGATTCTATACACTTTTTCCTCGGTTCGCCTCTGGGTACACTACCATTCACTTTACCTACGTATGCTTGTTTCGTCAATCGTTTTCCTTTCATTCTCTCAACATGACCAAACCGTCTCAAGAAATTTATTTCACTCTTGTCAAACAGTGTTTCCCCTACACCACATTCTTTGAGAATCCTCTCATTACTGAGTGCCCATTAGCATTTTACCGTATAAATAAAGAATTTTATGATCACCGCGTTAACTTTATTCTTATCCTTTTCTTGGTAAGTCCAGGTCTTGCTACCGTGCATCACAGTGGGTACAAGTACAGAATTAGATATTGCAATTTAAGCTTTATTTGCCATATTTTTACTTCTGGTGAGGGCTCCTCAAAATAATCTTTTAAAATCCGTAGAAATCCCTTAACATCTTTTGAAATTTTATGAAATCTTATGAAATCTATTTCAATTCCCTTAAGTCTCCGAAATTCCATTAAAATCACCTGATATTCTTCAAGATTCATAAAAATACTTCTGTATCACATGAATTACTTTAAAATCTTTTGAAATCCCGTGAATTTTCAAAAAATTGATTATAAGTTTCTTAAAATCCCTTTAAATTTTTTCAAATCTCATGAAATTTGTGTAAATCGTTCTTAATTCTTTAAAATCCCTCAAAATTCGTCATAATCCATCGGTATCACTTGAAATCTTGTAAAATCGCTTGAAAAATTGAGATTCTCTCAGAAATTGTACCAGGTAATTTCTTTAAACTTTCGAAATCTTTTGAAATTATTGGATATCCTACCATAAAACTGTTTGAACCCCTTGAAATCTTTTGAAATTTCTTAAAATCTGATAAAATACTTTCAAATCACTAGAAATCTTTCGAATATTTTG
Organism: Andricus coriarius; assembly: GCA_932066315.1. Classification (NCBI taxonomy): domain Eukaryota; kingdom Metazoa; phylum Arthropoda; class Insecta; order Hymenoptera; family Cynipidae; genus Andricus; species Andricus coriarius. Next base: position 12,086 of record CAKNWT010145807.1, read on the forward strand.
ATAGCCCTTGAAATATCGTTTATGGTGGAAATAATTGATATATTCTTTGTACATCGAGTAACAAATATAAAATCTTACGTTAGAAGGGAAGGGGGGTCATACAAATCATATGCATCCTTGAAATAGGGTGGGAGGGTGTCGACAATTTAAAAAATCATCCTTACGTAATTAATGGACATTCCCTTAACAAAAATCCGTTTTTGTATAATAATAAGTAATCACTTTTTTATATTTTGCTTATTACTAAGATTGACTAAATTTTAGTTAAATTTAAAAAGATCTGTTAGTATAGTTATTTTTTCAAAACAAAAAAGTATAATTATTACATGCATTTATTCTCACATAGGTAATATTAAAACTTTCTTGAGTTGACAAAAATTTAGAAGACGTGTGCAGAAAATATAATCTCTTGTAATTTTAAATAGGATTTGGGAAATTCAATATAAAAGTAACGATAATATGTTATCTAATTTATTTAAACGCTGCTGTGGCTAATGGAGTTACTGGATTTATTCTCCCGTCAGCTGCCTGCGATTTTAAAATGAATACAGTTCAAAAAGGACGACTCGGCACTGCATATCTGGCTGGTAATTATTTTAAATTTTTTATTTTTAATGAAAGTAGAACATGAGACAAATTACCAGAAATTAAATAATTTCAGGTGCATGTTTCAGTCCATTTATCTGCGGACTTTTATCAGATTTAAAGGGTCGTAGATGGATCCTTATAATATCTTTATTTCTCCAGGGGCTTACTGATTTATTTCAATCAATTGCGCCCAACTACTGGGCTATAATGGCCTTAAAATTAATATCTGGTATGGCGTAAGTAATTTAATTATTATTTTAATAGTCGATTGTATTAGTATTAAATAATATTATTACAATGTTAGAAGATAAATTATTCGAATTCATACTTTTTAGAGTCACTGGACAAATGTTTACTGTGATTACCTACATGAGTGAATTCATTCCATCGAAGCAAAGAAATTCTCTTTTAGCATTTATCGAATTTTTTTGGATTTCAGGACATGCTGTTGCATCCGGTAAATACATATAAAGAACTTTAGAAAAATAACCAAAATAATCTTTTCCCTCATAAAATAATTTTTTAAACTCAGCTTTAGGTTTGGCCATTATTCCTCTGAATTTTGAATACAGGAACGACTTTTTTTTCTTTCGCTCCTGGAATCTGTACGTTATAATTTGCGCGTTACCTGCCTTTCTCATTGGTTCCTGCTTCATTTTTTTCCCCGAAACACCTAAGTATTTGGCAGAAATGGGATCAAGTGAACAATTACTTCAGGTTCTTACTAACATGTATGAAGAAAATACTGGAAGGCCAGGAAAAGGATACGTAGTAAGGCAAATTTATGAAAGTGTGGGGCTAAGCCGACACTGGCTTTTTAAAAAAATATATATATAAGCCGTGTGAATTTGGTTTTTTAAATAAAAGTGCGCCCTAATGCCCTATTTTTATCGACAGGGTTGCGTGGCATATTCTGCATGACATAGCGCATTTTACGACATGAAAAATGTTTTCGGAGGTCAAAACTTTTTTCAACGCTTGTGGAAAATTGTGTTTTTCTTTTGGATATTATTGTCCAATGACGAAGTCCAATTTTACATAAAACTAATACGTTCTCATTATAGGATCAGAATGTAAAAAAATTTTGTTTGACAACGTATTAGGTATTGTTGAATCGAGTCTTCTTAGCCCCAACATTTTTCGCTTGGCAGATTTTCCATGACTTTACTTTTTTTAAAATAATTGATTAACAAAGCAAAGTTTTGTAGCCAACTAAATTCTCGAGCCAAGAATACCTAATACGTTTTCAAACAAATTTTTTTTTCAATATAAAAACGACTTGAAAAAAAGTGTCGCCTTCGCCCTACTGCCCCCTAAGCAAATAATTATGTTTCATAACATGTTTCTAATTTAAAAAAAAATGTTTAGGAAAAATTGCTGAACAGTGGTGATCGTTCGATTATTAAAATGGTAAATGAAGCTCTTGGAGAATTTTTAGTGAAAACGAATAATGCGAAATCATGTTTAAGAACAAAAATATTGAAGGAATTAAAACACATTGGAACTACCTTCAAACCTCCTCTCTTAAAAAATACATTTTTTGCTTGTATTGTAGCATTTTCTTTAAGCTCATCATATTACGCACTATTTATTTGGTTGCCGGAGATTTTTCAGCGATTTGCTGATTTTGATTCACAAAATCAAAATGGAAGTTCCTCAAATATTTGTACAATTTCACGTGAAATCCATTCTGCAGATTCAATCAGGGTACAATTATTTAATAATTTAAAAATAAATACATTAGATTCTAAAAATGTTTTCTATGATTCATCAAAATTATTTTTTTATGCAATTTTTTTCAGGATCAGAAAGATGCTTTCGGCTGTGATAGAGCAATTGACAATAGCGTTTTTATTGATAATTTATACGTGTCTGCTGCCTGTGCTCCTGCTGTTCTCCCGATGATATTTTTCATCAATCGTTTGGGATATACATTTTTTATATGTAATAATTTATTATTTAAAATCTAACTAATGTGAGGGTTGGTTGAAAAGGCCGTGTAAAAAGGAAAACTACTTAGTTTTTCAGTGCAAACCGTTTGTATTTTGTCAACGTAGTCTCCTTTTAGGTCAGCCATTTCTTCACATTGGGGAAAAGGGAAAAGTGGGAAAAAGGAAAAGTACGAGGGAGCCGAATCTAGTGAATAGGGGAAATGCGGAGCGAGTTGGAACCCTAACTTCAGCAATTTTGCGGCCACAACTGCAGAGGAGTGAGCTGGTGCATTGTCATGATGGAACAAGACTTTTTCTTGCAGTTCGGTTTTCAAACAGTCCATTAACTATTCATAATATATAATTGTATAAGTTTTACCCTTTTTCAAATAGTCGTATCCCAAAAGACAGTCGCCATAACCTTCCCGACTGAAGGAACGGACTTCGCCTTCTTTGGTGTAGATTTTTGTCTGGCAACCCATCCCAGAAAAAAGAAAATAATTGAGGCGAATTGAGAAAAATTCGCTAGAGCCTCCGTAAATATCGCTTCGCGACAATCTCGAATTGGAGCCTATTCAATCGAATTCGTCTCGAGGCACGCAGCCTTTTATTCTATCATCTGCTCGGCTTTGATTCTTGGAGTTTACTTTGTTAATTCTTCAATGCAAACTTTAATTCTTCTGTGTCTCTACATTTCACTGCTATCAGTTTGCATAACCGGCTCATTTGCATTCTTCGTCACAATATTACCTACGAATCTCAGGTACGTTGAGTAATACTATTACATTGATTCATTTTTCTTTAAATTGTTATACGAATTGCGATTGTTTGTTATGATTTAGAAAACTTTGAAGATTCAATCCTTAATTATTTTAGGTCATCCGGAGTTACATCAACATCCTTTGCATCTCGTATAGGAGGCATGTTTGGGAATACAATTTTTAGTTATCTGATAGATACTAATTGTTTTTATCTCATTATGGTAATAAATTTTCAGCTTGTAGGTTAGTACGATTGATTTATTTTACACGATTCCTTGTTAGCATAATTCAATAATTTGAGAATTTTGGGAACAAATACTTATTGAATTCAAAATGAAATGATTAGGAAGTTATTCTTAAATTATTGATCGATACATTTTTAAATCATTTAACAATTTAAATATTTTTACATATTTCTATGAAAGTTATATTTTTATGATTTCAGTGGCAGCAATATCAACATTGATAATTCGTGAATAAAGAAATGATTTAATATAGTGCTAACAACTCTTAAATCAATTAAATATCAAGATAAAATATTTATAATATTTTTACAAAGATTTCTAATTGATATATTTTAAATAAAATTGTAATGTGTAAAGAAGGGAAATTTGTGTATCAGAACCTGGATTGTTAGTGATTTAATGTAAGGAAATATAACAAAGAATTCTGCAATAAAATTTAAAGAGAAACGTTTATTATTTACACATTCAGATGCAACATTATTTTTAACGAAGCGTCTCGTCGCATAATGGGACAAAAAAAGTTTTTCTGGACAAATTAGTCTATAGCTTACAATTTTGATCCAATTGGAGTATTAAAAAAAAAAGTTAATTAAATTTCAAAGAGATTTGTGCTAGCCGGTTTTTTAGTTTTGTCTTTATTAATTTTTTATCTAACAACAAGGTTGATATTTTTGCATGAATATGAAGGAAATATTGAAATTTTGCTTAAGGCCTTCGAATTGTTGTTATTTAGCTCAATTCTAAGCAAATGGTATATTTAGAATTCATTTAGGAATTTTTTTTGCAAAAGTAATCGACTTTAAATTCAACTTTGAGTGACTGATTAATTTCTTACCAAGTTATTTAATTCGTGAACGTGATATGTGTTGAGTAATATTGAATAATAATGGAATTATTAATATTTTTATTAATTAATAAATAATAATTATTTGAGTGGTAACCCGACGTGCACTATTGTACGCCGGGCTGCAACGTAACCACTCCTTTGGTACTCACTTTTGATATTTATTTATTACAATAAATGACAAGCAAACGATTTTAATTGCATAATTATTTAAAAAATTGAAAAAGGGATGTGAATCACAAAATTGTCGGCAATAAATAATATGTACGACTTTTGAATACCTGATAAAATTTAATTTTTCAAATAAATTTGATTAAAATTACAAATTTTCGTCAATTTTCAGCCAGCGAAATTCGGTTTTTTAACGGATTCAATTTTAAATTATGTTGGAAAATACTTCCGTTCGAATAGTCTATTAACCAATAATAATTGTTTATTTTATATACAATTTTATGAACAAATTCACAGCCTGACTACTTGTAAGCAAATGGATGTTTTTTTTGTTATGAAAGCGACTGCAAATGACTCAGAAAAGACCTTATTTATTGAAACTTTGTCAGGCAACAACATTTGTTAGTAACATTGTTTATAAAAAAGAAATAATTGCGGCTCATTGATAAAATAACATATGAAAAGTATATGACCAAGTAATTCAGAGTTAATTCCGTTGAAAAAAACAAAATCTGCCGCTTGTAAATTGACAAAAATCGTCATTTGTTTACAAAATTTATTTAAATAAATAACGACTGTTGTCGCTTGACGAAGTCTTTTAACAATTAAGGCCCTGTCTGAGTCACTGGCAGTAGATTTCGTAATAAAAATCAAAATCCATTTAAAAATTAACGAAAATTTGTATTTGCTTATCAAATTTATTTAAACAATTAACATTTTTTATCAAGTATTAAAAAATAGAACATATTATTTATTGTCGACAAATGTTTTATCAATTTTGTTCTAGGAACAAAGTCTTTTTAGCGCGAAATGGCTAAGATAAGAATTTGTTTATAATATTAACCATTTTTTTAGATTAAAAAAATGGTAACTAATCATTGTTTTTACATATTCTGAACAAAAAATTGAAAAATAAAGTCTCCAAATATTTTTACTTTTGAAGTAACACTTTCACATATTATTTGTTCATATAAAAATAAACAAATTTGTTTAAATGTTGTAGCTGCTGAATAATACTTGTAAGGAGTGTCTTTTCTGATTTCATGATGTTTTGCATAAATATAAGTAGTTGGAAAAAAATAGGATCATGTATAAAAGAATGTTTAAGTGTCAAGTTTTTTGTTAAGTAAAGAATAAATAAAAAAATTAAAAGTCGGGTCTTTCAAATCTCTCTGGATTCGGTTCTAAAATTCAATATTTTGTTAAAAATTCGTTTTTTTGCCTTGAATATTCAACAGTTTGATGGAAATTTTTTTTCTTCTTTGGTTTGAAAATTCATCTTTTTTTTGTAGAAATTTAATCTTTTTTGGTAAAAATGAAACTGTATCGTTAAAAATTAATCTATTGCACTTAAAAATTAAATTTTTGGTTGAAAATTCACATTTTTGGGTTGAAATTTCAACTGTTTTGTAGAAAATTTGTATTTTTGGCACAAAAATTCAACAATTTGGTCGAAAGTTGAACTACTTTGTAAAAAATTAATTTTTTTAGCTGAATATTCGGAATTCAAGTAAAAAATTAATCTCTTTGGACGAAAAGTCAACTACTTTGTTAAAAATTCGTTTTTTCGGCTTAATAACATTTTTTCAACTGAAAATTGAACTATTTGGTTGCAAATTCAACTATTTTGTAGAAAATTCGTTTTTTCTCTATCGAAAATGAATGTTCCCAAATGAAAATTAAAGTATTCCATTTGTGTTAAAAATGGATGTTTCATAGTTTTAAAATTTAATTATATGGTTGAAAAATTATTTAATTTGTTAAAAATTCGTCTTTTTTGGTAGGAAATTGATTTCCTGGGTTGGAAAAGTTAACTATCTTTAGTAAATTGACAAACTCTCTTAAAAAATCGTTCTTTTTCGGTAGAAAATTCAACTATTCGATTCAAAATGTTGGTTAAAAAATTAATTATTTGGTTTAGCATTCAACTGCTTTGCAGCGAGCTCGTCTTTTTTAAATGAAAATTTACACAAATATGAAAAAAATAATTTGTCCAGATTCATTTTCTTATTCTCATGTGCAGTATTCACATTAAAAAATGAGGTGAGTGCTTTAGGCAAGGATGATGTTATCAGTATGCGCTCAGAACATACGTAATTATTTATACAAACATACAAAAAATTCAGAAGGTTTTTTCGTTATCTTAAACACGTCTACACCTTTTTCCTGATATGTCACTGTAAGCGATATATAAGGTAGTAAATTAATAAAAAGATTGATACTCTCGCCACTGGGCTAAAAATTCTCTGACGACAAGAGAAAAATGAGTGAGTATAATCAAAAAATTTGAAACATATACGGAAAATAAAAAAAAAGATTACTAAGATGAAACGTCACAAAGACAGCTTTCAAATTTCATTAGCTGATTTAATTTATATCATTTTTTTTATAAATATTTTATATTCGAAGATTTTTTTCTTTATTTTTTTTTCGTTAAATAACCAAATTATTGGACTTTATTCTATATCTTATTAGTATTTAGTGAAAACTTATAATAAACCAATGAAAATGGGATCAAGTGTTCAAATCTAACAAATCTTGCTATTTTAATTTAGACAGCAAAACTGAAGAATCCGTAGTTGAAAAGGCAATTAACGAAACAGGTAATTCTTCATAAAAATACTTCATTGTAATTACTAATAACTTTTTGTATTTTTTATCACAAAACAAAACATTACATTTATTATATTTAAAAAGATAATATTCAATTATTGTTTTTGACAATGATGTTTTTTTTTAATCATATAATATTAAAACTTTTTTAAGTTGGCAAGAATTTCAGAAGAGTTGTGCAGAAAATATAATTTCTTTCAATTTTAAATAGGATTTGGGAAATTCAACATAAAAGTAACGATAATATGTTATCTAATTTATTTAAACGCCGCTGTGGCTAATGGAGTTACTGGATTTATTCTTCCGGCAGCTGCCTGCGACTTTAAAATGAATACAGTTGAAAAAGGACGATTCGGCACTGCATACCTGGCTGGTAATTATTCTTATTTTATTTTATTTTTTTAATGATTGTAAAAGATGATAAAAATTACAAAAAATTTAATAAATTCAGGTGCATGCCTCAGTCCATTTATTTGTGGATTTTTATCGGATTTGAAGGGTCGTAGGTGGATCCTTATAGTGTCATTATTTCTTCAGGGGCATTCTGATTTATTTCAATCAATTGTGCCTAACTACTGGGGTATAATGGCCTTAAAAATAATATCTGGTATTGCGTAAGTTTTTAATTATTGTTTTAATGGAAATATGATTATTTTTAAATAACTAGCCCTAAATCCACGCAAGCGCAGCGCGCGATCACACCTCTGAATGTTCGTTTCCTAACATTAAAAATATAAATAATTTAAATATCCATTATTAAACAAATTTTTGAATATTATGTTAAGAAATATTTTGGAACACGAAATAATAATGAATAATTTCGAATTAAAAGCGTATGAAACTTTAATCAAAATATATTGAACGATTTTGAATTAAAAACGTTCCGAATAAAACAATTATAGATTAGAATTTTAAAAATTAGATAATTTAAAATTTAAAAAAATTTTATTATATCATTGAAATTGAAAACTAAATTGAATTTTTGGGAGTCAAAGCTTCTGAAATTCTAGAATTAACAAATTTTCATTACATAAAAAGTAATTTAATATTAAAATTGGTTAGTCAAATTTTCCTAAAATTAAAAACTAAAACCGCCGTCATTTTCACCGTTCAAAATGGAAACATTTTCAATAAACTTTCAGAATAAAAACTAATTTTAATTGCGAAATACTAAAAATGAAAAAAATTCTACT
>CAKNWT010145815.1:1294-15531 GCA_932066315.1 Andricus coriarius
CGTAGACTTTAAGAGTAAGTAGATTCTGATACGAACCGTGAACTTTTCAGAAAATTTGATACAAAGTGACGTCATGATGACAGTTGCTATTGAATTTCCACGTTCAATCTTTAATTTTATCCGCACTTATTTTTATACTTCTTGCTAGTTCTTCACGATCCAGATCCGGCTCCGGAGGACCATGTTTAATTTTATCACTAAAATTATCGATACATTTTTATTTAAGGAGGTACGGTCACGAACACACTTTTTTATGGTTTCGTTTAAACGTAGACTATAGGTTCTTTGGAATGTTATCTAAACGTTTGCAAAATTTAACAAATATTTTCCTCTCCTGAGCTGAGATAATTAAGATCAAAGTTGAACCTTTATACACGTAAAGCCTATCCCAAGCATAGAAAAATTTTTAATTTCTAAATCTCACTCGTAAACTATTCTTACCGCTTTTTTAAAACTAATATATGTTAGAAGGGTGTTTCATGAAGATTTTTAAAAAATTGCACAATTATAGTTTGAGAATTTTCAACTTTTCGAAAAATAAAACAAGCACGTGGTAGCTACCTGGCAACGCTGTTGGAGCACCTAGCGGGTCCAGCGGAGTCGCTAGACCAGCTATATTTGATGAAAAACGTTCTTTTTCATTAATTTACCTTTAACTCAAAGAGCACAACTGTCAAAGCAGACACCATGAAAAATGCGACGTTGCCGCGTCTACGCTCAGATCTTAAGGAGTTAGTGTGTACTCGTCTGTATACACACTTCTCTATGTGTAGTGTACAATCATAGCCACAAAATTTCTCTTAGGTCTGACAGGAAATTAATTAATAATACATTATACCGGCATAATTATATAATTTTGGACTTCCTTTGACGTAAATGAGCTACATATTATACATTTCAGGGTTAATAAAACCCTTATCACTCAAGCAGTATTATTTTCCGACCTGCGACCGAATTTCAAGGACTTGAAATGCGAGGCCTCGTGGAAACTCAAGCCTCCAGACAAGCCTAAGACAAGGCATCGACATGTTCAAGCCAGATCCAAGGCGAGTAATTCGAGGCGGCAGGTATGTCTTGGCTTGTCTTGATGCTTGACATTTCTCCGAGAAAGTTGCATTACGAGAACAATTTTATGGTGCGGCTTATTAATCATGAATTAAAATGCAGTGGATAATGATGGGGGAGAAGGGTTCCAGAGGAGGAAACCATTGCAAATTGAAAACAAAATTCTATATCTAAGAAATAAAGCATTCAAGCTGAATCAAAATTCATGATTGTAAGGAAGCTGAGATTTTTATTTTATTCTATATTACAAAGTAGTAATAAAATATTACTGGCTTTGGATTTCAGTATGTTCTTTAACATTAAATAGACCATTTTTTTGACAAAATGTATTCTAGAACATGCTACTCTCGATTTAATAGCAGCCCTGTCACTTGGAAAGTGATGAACAGAAGAGGTTAGGCTGCTCCGAAACAGCTGTGAGTGTGTATCAATAGTGCTATAGAGATGGCACCACCTTAACTTTTTTACGATTCACGACCCGTGTATAAAGATGCTTTTTCAAAGTGCACATACGCAATAATGACCGTCGGTGTGTAAAGTAACTACTTCACACACTGTAATATCACTTTTATTAAAAGAGTCACTTTACACATTATTTAGACGAACACAAAGTGCAACTTTAGAAATGGATGTTCAAAAAGATTGATTTAGAAATCCTAGTAATTTCAAACACTGTCGAAAATTAAATTTTTTGCAGATATTTTTCTACTAAATGATGAAGATTTTTATACGCATTTACTTGCGCGGGGATTATAGTATTTTTTTCATATATTTTCATTTTCTTTCTTATTATATTACACACCTGAACTGTTAATCATATTTCTAATTATTTGGTTAGTTAGATGTTTCAGGTAGAAGCTCGGTGGCTCAGACGATAGCGCCTCAGACTTCCATGCAGGAGGTCTGGAGTTCGATCCCTGAGCCGGCTACCAATGGAAATTTTTCTATGTACTTCTACCTGGGCTTCGGAACCCACCTTAAACTGTAGGTCCCCTCAGAAAAAGCTGGTGCCTTACCAAGGATAAATGGGCACTTTCTAGGGCCTAACCTTGGGGGTTGAAGCAGATTTTGAGAAGACTCGAAAATGAGGCAGCGATCTCTTTGCGCTTGAGGCTCGTACGGGGGACTCTTGCACTCGAGGCTCCTACGGGGGACTCCTGTGCTTGAGGCACCTACGGGGGCCTCTTGCTCGGCGGTCGCTGGCCAATTTCGAGTAATTATCACGGACACACATACACTTACATAACACACCAGGACAGTGCTTCGAATCTGTGCATCTAACTGATGACCTCAGAGGGAGCGCTCCGTCCACCCTAGTCTGGCCGTATCCTCTCCTGCGGCCTGCTAAGGAGGCTGCCGAATGGCAGAGTGGGTGAGGCTCACTTTGCCTGATCAACAAAGAAGGACGTCATTTACTGTGCGATAGGTACGCCTGGCACCTGAGAGGTATAATTTCAAAATGTTGGTAACAACGAAACCCACCGAGATCCAAAAACACTCGGCGAAGATAACCGGATTCGGAGTACTGCCTTGAGAATAAACACGGGTGTGGCACAATAGGCTTCATAGCTTGAGCGCCAGGGAGGCACCTCGCGGGACCTCCCGCCTACATTACAACTCACTAACTAGGTGTTTCAGGTAGTAAGTGCCTGATTTGTTTTTAAATGAGACATTAATTGAAATGCTCGAGAAAATTAGGCAACATAAGGGTGGAGGTGTCTACACTTTTTTGTCAAGACTTGTAATGTGGGAGAGGAAATGGACCAGAAATTAACCAAAAATGTATTACGTAATTTATAAATGACCCCTTTTATCTTATCCTATGTTATTATCCGGCGGATATAACACTCCAGGCAAAAATTAAGCTTTTCCTTTCATACACAGCGCAGCCTACGAAATACTAAAACAAACTTTTAACCGTATTATCTACTTACAGTATCGGAATGCCACCTATTTGGAATCGGCGGCCTCCGTTGGTCAAGTGAAACTAGTTTGCGCATTTCTTCAAATGAAGGCTCCTGACTGCCACATGATAACCATTCAGAGAATGGTGCGGCATACTCTAAAGCCACGCCGTTACAGATACATCTACGGCATACTTCCCAAAATGTGAGACCGAGGCTATAGATATCAGCTCGTCGGAAACTTTCCAAGCACTCTATATTTACTCTGTTGGAATGAAATAACCCATTATTATTACACACATTACCTAAATTATATTAGCCTCTTTTTTTATAATGATGTTAATTAGTTATCGTTCTTACGTCTGTTCAAGGATTTCAGGACTCATGTAGCGCCTGGTTCCTTGGCGAATATCTACTCTATCAGCGATTAGCCGATCATGTGTCACTGCGAAAGCAAAGTCAGCGATCACACAAGTTCCGTTGGCTTTAACGAGGATGTTCTTTGACTTTAAATTCCGATGTGCCATCGCAGGCTTTCCCTTAGTGCCGTGAATTTCTGTATGGAGATACAGTAAGCCGTTGGCTATGCTCAGGCAAATGTTAAAAGATTGATGGTGCGTTAATGGATGGGGAGAGTGACTTAACTTATCATACAAGGATCCAAGTTCATGATAGTGGGTTACTAACCACAGTTGCGTACAGCTTGCTCGACTAGTCATGTCGCTTCCTACGTATCCAAGAATATTATCATGTCTGGATGGCAATAATTGAGAGTATACCTCAGTTTCACGTGCCCATGCTGCTTCGTCACGCGAAAAGTAAATTTTCACTGATACGCTTTCCCCGTGCCATACACCACGCCACACTTCTCCGCCAAAACTTCCGCCACTGCCAAGGCATTCAGCGAGCGCCACTTGTTTAGCTAGAGTTCTTTGTACTAACAACGGTAGGCCAGATCCGGATCCACTCGTCAAACTTCTCCCATCAAGATACCCCTACATCGAAGGGGGGGGGGGGATATAATTAATTTCCTTTTCTGAATTAAGAAACACAAAATCACACTGTAGTAAACATAAAAATGATCAAAAAACACATTGTGGGGTAATACGCTCAGGCGGGGGAGGGGTCTTTTAAAGTATCATTCTCCATTTTAAACACAATGCAAAAAGCATCACGCAGGGAGAAAGGGGGGAGTTTCCGAAAAATGTATAATGTATTTTTTATGACACATGCATGATTTCAGCCATTTTCGACGCCTAGGGACTGAAAAGTGACGTCAGAGGTGAATAATGACAATTATACATCTATGAGCTCGCATTTTACGATTGTTAGTCCAATAATTGTAAAACCTGTGAGGAAGTTTTGCTTGCAGATAAAAGAATTTTGCGGTTATTTATGGTAATTTACCATATAAAACCGAGCAAATTACCTTAAATCACCGAAAATTTTCATACATTTCCAGAAATTTATGGAAATTTTTGAAAATGAATTTTGTGTAATCAATTGTAAGTTACCATATTTACTTGTAAAATTACCATAAATGACCGAAAATTTCCGGAAATTTATGCAAATTTTTAGAAATTAACTTTGGGTAATTTATGGTAATTTACCATATATAACGGTAAAATTACCATAAATGACCTAAAAATTTCATAAATTTCCGGAAAATTTATGGAAATATTTAAAAATGAATATTAGGTAATTTATGGTAATTTATCATGTTTACAGGTAAAATTACCATGAATGACCGAAAATTTGAATAAATTTCCGGAAATTTGTGGAAATTTTTAAAAATTAAATGTGAGTAATTTATGGTGATTCACCATAGATACCGGGAAAATTACCATGAATGACCGAAAATTTCCATAACTCTCTGGAAATTTATGGAAATTTAAAAAAATGAATACTGGGTAATTTATGGTAATTTATCATATTTACCGGTAAAATTACCATAAATTACCGAAAATTTGCATACATTTCCGAAAATTTATGGAAATTTTTCAAAATGAATTTTGGGTAATCTCTGGCAATTTACCATATTTACCGGTAAAATTACCATAGATGACCAAAAATTTGCATACATTTCCGGAAATTTTTAAAAATAGATTTTGGTTAACTTCTGGCAATGTGCCATATTTACCGGTAAAATTACTATACATGACAAAAATTTTAATTTTCCGAAAATTTATAGAAATTTTTTTATTTAATTTTGGGCAATTTAAGGTAAGTTACCATAAATCACCTCTAAAGATACCGTAAATTACCGAAAATTCCCGGCAATTTTTTAATTGAATATTTGATAATTTGAAATAAGTTAACATAAATTTCATGCTTCTTTATTCAAAAACTATTATGGACTAAAATCATGACTGTATTCCGAGAAATGTCTGAAATCATCCATAATATATATTTTATGACACATAATATACTATTTTATGACACATGCATGATTTCAACCATTTTCGACGCCTATGAAGCGGGGCTGAAGCTCTACGCGTTCCACCCGGTTCTCTCGTCAAATCTTTTCATTGGCTGAGACAAGAAGGATGTTTAAGTTTCTTACGCGCTTACAATACGAGCTGACAGGGCTTTAATGATATACACCAATCAAGTCAAGTGACACCTAGAATTAATTTTTGTCAAGAAGTGAAATAATTAGCGCAAATGTATTATATTAAAATAATGTTCAAAATTTCGATCACTATTTCAGTTCGATAACCAATAATTTAAAGGTTTTAATAGCGATCAATTAAAGACGCTCAGAAATATCTTATGCATATATATGAAAAACATACAGGAAGGAAGCTTCACTATACAAATTGCGAGGACTGCGAGGTTACATTGGTTACCCAGTAAGAAGGCTTGCATTGAAAAGTATTCGGAAATTTCCTGTTCAATGGTGACGTGACAATGATTGAATCCTTTTCGATACCGTTTTTGTCCTCGCGTTTTGAATCCCTGTATCAGTAGAAGTTATCTCTTAAACTGAATATCTTTCTGTACGCAGTGGCGACAATATTTTTCTGAATACTTTTGGAAACCCCAAATCGACCATGAAATAGAACATTTTTAATCACTTTTAAATGTGCACATTTCGTTATTCTTATTTACTGTTTTTCGAATAATAATGAGGGTAAAAGCATTTAGAAACACAGTATTAGTCATATTAGGTTGTCAAGAATGACTGATATACAGGTAGCTGTGATGAAACCTAATTTTTTTTAATTTGCTTATCATGATTTTATATTTTTTTAATTAATCACATTTAAATAAAAGGAGAGTATTGTGATAAAGAGATGTATTTTTATGCACAATCCTACTAGATTTTGCAAATTTTATGCTTTTGAAGCGCCTTCTAATGCGCTAATCGAAATTGGTGTTTTTAATTTATTTTAAGTTACGTTTGACAGTTCCGATCGGCTTTGAAAGGGATTGGAATCTAAATATTTTCACTGCCTAGTCGGGAATTTAAAAAAAAGGACAGAAACGGCATTCCTATGTATTGAAATTATAGAATTATAGAATAAATTGATGCTACTGAATTCTTATATAGTTAACTTATATATTATACAAACCTTTATTTTCAAAACGAATTATCTCTTCGAAAGATGTGAAAAAACCAGTAGGTAATAAAAGTGAGGTTATGGGAAAACAATTTACAATTCATAGACACCTCATGGCTTCTGTGATCAACATACCCTACCGAAAGAAAGTTTGGGTACATTTTCTTTGACCGTTTGAAAATTAATACTTCACTTCAAAGACGAATATCTATGCAGAAACTGAATCTACAACTTTGCAAGTAGAATCATTTGAAATATCGGAAAATTTTTCTGAATGTGTTCTGAATTTGTTCTAAATCTTTTTTTTTCAACAAAATGAACATTTTCAAATCTTTTGTTTAACTCTTTGCCAAATCTAGAAACGTGTTCCTAATAATGTTGAAAACGATGAAATATTATGTATTTACTTTCTGAGTATTCATAGACAATACTCGTGCAATAGTAATTTTTGGGAGCCAAAAGTTCGAGATTCGTCGTTAACCTTTTTTTCTTAATAGTGCAACGTCAGATTCCATTAGATATACAATAAAATATGAAGAAATTTCATGTTGCAAAGAGCTGAACTCAATATTTCAAAATGCCATTTTGCTTGAAGAAACTTTAAAATTTGAAGCTCAATGGTTATTCACTCGTTCATTAAAATAGTTTCAACGTAGGCGGATTCTACGTGAAAGTTTCTAATCTTTAAAATGATTATACTTGCAAAGTCGTAGATTCAGTTCCTGCACAGATATTCGTCTTTGAAGTGAAGTATGAATTTTCAAACGGTCAAAGGAAATATACTTAAACTTTCTGTCGTGAGCGTTCTTATCAAGAAAACCTTAGATATGATGAAAATTATTATAAAAATGATCCACACTCAGTCTGAACATGCTCCAAATACTCAAATGAAAACTTCGATTTTGAGGTTCTGTTTTGCTGACCAGCAAAAATCGCTCTAGGTGCTTATAATGTGCATAAGACGCTCTGCACTTATCGCTGGCAACTTCTTGACGTAAAATGTGGCTACAGTACACTAAGTTGGGAATGACACCGTCCTGGCACGCGAAAATGAAACCCTCTGTGCCTGAATTAAGTCCGAGAATTTTAGGAAAGTAAACGTCAACTCCGTCGATAAGGACTGATGTTTTATATTTCTGTAAAATTTTCCGTGCATTTCCTTGTAGAGAAGCTGTTAGCGCTCTTACGGTGTTGGCCGCGACTCTATCCTGCCGAAAGCTCCGAGGGAGATGGAGTCAACTATCGTGAACGAGAAGTGCCGAATTTACTGGGACTACAAGTTCCAGACAATAATATCCATTGTACACTCGAGACGCGACATCGTTCTCTTTGACTTTGAAAAACGAACTATGTTCGCGATCGAAATCTTGGCACTAGCCGACAACTATATTACAGTCACGGAGAAGAAAAAGAGGAAAGGGTATCGAGAATTTATAAGGAAGCTGCGGCAACTCTACCTAAAATATTCGGTTACAATTATTGCCGGAATTTGAAAGCACATTTCAAACTACGGATCAAAATTGAAGCTAAAAGTCTCTATTGGGCAGTTGTAAAGTTCAAGCCATTTAAAACGCTTAATTACGGACTTAAAAAGGCGTCAAAAAGCGACATTTTCAAGCATGTACCGGAAAAAGGAATTGAAACATTTTGGAGTAGAATATCATAAATATCATAATAATAAGCAAAAGATTCTATTAAAAATTAAATTTTTTGGCAAAAAGTTATGTTGAACTTTTTAAGTACTTAACTATAATAATTGATAAAGAAGACAAGTTTTAATTTGTGATTGGCTGATACGGCGCGTGACGTCAAATGCTGGTAAAGTTCCACACTATGCATACACAACATCATAAATAATATTTAAATTGTTATTCGAAACAACGTTACTGAAAGTTTAAATGCGAATGTTGCAATACTGCCGAATCACGAGAAGTTGAAAAGGAACAGTTAGTAAACGATTCAAAAGGTTTATAGAAATTACCAAAAATTCATTATTAAAAATCCATACGGGCATAACAGGAATAAAGTTTACGATCAAAGAGACTTCGTATGTTATTATGATAGTGGAGTCTTTTTCTTACTCAGCTATTATCCTACTCTACATCTCGACTCTGAAGTATATGCGGCAAATACAAATCAAACCAATAGGTGAAGAACGAATGTGGCTTCATCCGTTCGAAAATTCAACAGGCCGTTTCAATATAATCGTAACTTCTATTTCATTACATAACTATTGTAACAGAATTGTTACCATTAAAAGGAACTTGGCACGGCCCTGCATGAAAGGGTTGCCGGGCCGTACCCGAGATAAGGCGGAACCCCCCGAGGGGTCCCGAAGCCCGCGACGATAACGAATCCCGTCGCGTCGTCGTCAGTCTTGCTCTATTGCTAAGTGGAGATAACTCAATGCCTCGGACTCTTCAGTGCAAACCGTGTCGCCATCCCACCCTACGTTCTGCTCCAGGGGAAGACCTCCAGCCGACTCCACCACGGTCTCCGGCCCTTGGTCACGAGCCGCCAGATTCTGAAGATCTTGTAAGTAACAATAAATGCCACGTTATCTTTTAGTTCGATCTCTTCACTTGTGTTTTACCCTTTTCTCGGCTTTCCACTTTCCATTTACCCTCCTTGGCATTACCCCCGTCATACCTGGCGCCCCACGTTGGGCGCCAGGTATGACGAGGGAGGTCTACCGAGGAGGGAAGTAGGATGAGGGCACTGAGAGAAGGGTGAACACATTAAAAAAGACAGCGAATAAGTAAAACAACCATTTATTACCACTTACATAGACGGGGTCACCGTCAGACCGTGGTGAAGACGGGCGGTGTAGATGGTTGGCCCAGATTGGGGCTGTGGATAGAGACCTGGGGGTCCTTTTCCAGAAGACGGCGTGGAGTAGATTGTCTTGCAGCGGAATGCGATGATCGGCGGGCTGAGCCGGTAGAGAGCGGAGCACTAGTGTAGCACACGGGGCACGGGTAGCACAATTGGGGTTTCGGTTAGGCGAACGATTCGAGACTGATTAACTGCTGTGCTGCTGCTCGGAACTTCGGGTCCCCTCGGGGGATTCCGTTCCGTCTCGTGTGCGGGCCGGCATCCCTTTCGTGCAGGGCCGTACTGAGTCCCGCGTTAAAGTAACAATTCTGTTACACTATTTCACGCAAATAATGATTACAATATTTACATTTAAGTGATCTTCGCGGCAAAACATAATCGAAGTTAAAGAGTTATTCTATTGTTTTACAGGTTTATTCACTACCTTTGAAACATCTATTTTGAGAATTTACGCAATACGTGCGCATGCGAACTTTGTAGATAAATATGTTTGCACGCAGGCAGAACAAAAATATTCTTAAGAATTCTTCAAAAAAAAATTATACACGCATGTCGTAGCCGAGTAAGCATCATATAACTAACTTACCCTGAGTAACACCTTTGAACAAATTCGTTTCCAAATGTTATTAACAAATTTTGAAAACTCAAACAATCAAATTTTCTTCAAAACGATTTAAAGAATTTTCCATAACTCTCATAGATAATATATACAGTGTTAAGGCTGTTTCAAACAAAAAAATTGAGAAGAAATTCATTTCATTAGGAGGCATTTAAAAAAATGATTTCAACATTGTAAACATTTTTTAATGATTTTTTTTTGTAACACCGCTTTCTCTTCTGTAGAATACTTGCACCCAACGTAACAACATATATTTTTGCGGATATGATCAAAAAGTTACTTCATATTTAAAAAAAAATATAATTTTTGGCCAGTAAAATGTATGTGATTCTGTTATCATAGAAATGGGGGCTAACCCAGTTTTTAACTTATTTACATTTATTCCCTTGTTTTTCTATGTTTTGTATAAGTAACTTTCAAAGTAATAGTAAGGAGACCGATCTCCATATTTAAGCATTGTTAGTAACTTCTCCCGGCGTTATTGTTTGTTGGTCTACCAAGTTCGCGTACATTAACCCAGGTAAAAAAATCGACGTAGAAATCCACGAGGAATTACACGTGGCAGTTCGACGTGAATTTTAAATGGCAAATATCTCGTAAACCGTAAGAGGTATGGAAAATGGATGACATTTTTTTATTTTCGAGCACCGAGTATCCTAATATTATTATATCTCGTTCCATAATTCTAGAGCTGATTTTATTTGGAATTCTACAAAGTGTTTCACGTAGAAATCCACGTGGAAATGAACGTAGTTGCCTTAATTCACGTGGAATTCATCGTGGATTTCCACTTGAATTGTTTAAATTTGCTACCCGAATTTCACATGGAATTCCTTAATCCGCGTTGAGTACTACGTGGTTTTTCACGGGGAATTCTTCTACGGGAATTTTTCTCCTGGGCATACGGTTAAAAGTGTCAATATAATATCAATTTTTTCATTTTGTGAAAAAATTATATTATTACCTTAACAGTATTAATAAGCACGAACCAGGTAGACCAACAAAAAATAATATAGGTAAAAAATTACTTATCCCACTGGTTAATAAGACTAGCATGAAAAAAATCTTACTATAAGGTTAGGGTGGTCAAAATAAATAAAAATTTAGAGTTTCTGAAGTCTCACCCCCTCAATTGGTGTTATTTTTTGAAAATTTGTTTCCTAATTTTTTTAAATTTAAAAAGAAATATTAGAGTTGGCTCCCAACCCTCAAAGTATCTTAGGCCTATTTCGAACCAAATTTCACTGAAAAGAGCCTGCGCATCCCGGTTTCTTTCTGATTCTGTTCTGGGGATGCCTTCTAAGTGTTTGAAGCCTAATGTGAAAATCAATTTGTTGGACCTTTTTAGAAGCAACCAATTGAATAATTTTTTTCTAACATGCGAAAATATTTTTATAAAAATCAATTAAAAGCAGAATTTCATTAGCATAAATTCTTTAACAGGGTGTCTCCTAATTTTGCCCACGAAATTCCTAGACAATTCCCGCCTTTTCCCGCTACGACATGCGTAATTTGCTCGTCTTAATCATTTTTTAAATTAAAATAAAGTCAAGGACAATTCCCGGATTTCTTTCAATTTCCGGACAATTCCCGGGTTTCCTTGAATTCCCGCGCAATAGACACCCTGCTTAATTTTTTATTTTAAAATTATATCGAGGTAAGGAGGGGCAGCGCTGACCAGTTAACAGTCAGTGATTTTTTTGAAGTTGATAAGATGTAGAATTGATCGATTTTTTTTTTCATTTCGAGTCCTACATTATTGTATATCATATTTCTATAAGTAATTATTACATGAATAAAACAATGATTATTTAATTTAATTATTTCTAACAAGTTGTATTTCGTCGGCTTTGCACCACACCGGAGGGCAAAGCCGACCGAAGCTTTTTATAAAAATCAAACATTTGAAGATGGGAAAACATAATGGTTCGCGTCTGTGGTATTTTATGTACTGGAAAAATTACCTTTAAGCATATCCAGCAAGAAGAATAAGTTATTTTTAATCAAAATAGTGATAGCTGTAATATAACCTCTTATTCGTTGACATTTTACTAGATACGGTTACGGGCAATGGTTTCTACCATACCGACCGGATTGAAAATAATAATATTCAATAGTTTCTTGCATGTAGCCCAGAAGATAAGTGGCTCTTCTACATTACCGACCACGTATCATAAGCTAAGAACTTTTGAACTATTATTTTCGTCGGGCTTGCTCCCCTGGTGAGGCCTCAATTATTTACGATATTTAAGATACTTTGGACTTGAATTACGTTCAATGATTATAATAAAATAATGTGATATTATTTTATTTGTCAAAATAACAAATTTTCATACTGTAAGTATTGCCATTATGTTGAAAACTTTATATTTTTTCCAGCGAATCTTCCAGTCTTTCGTTGTCAAAACTGTTTTCTGCATCATTTTTCTTTTACAACGTCAATTTTCAAGCTTTTAGTAAGTCACACTATCTCTTTAATAAAATAGATTTATTTAATGCAAAGTATAATTAAAATTGGTAAATAATAGCGATGTTATAAGCAAAGTCGCCTTTGCCCAACCAGTCGGCGCTGCCCCTCCTAACCCTAACCAAAAATTAGAGAAAAATTTAAAATCTCAACAAAAAAGGGAAAGTCTGTTTTACCAAACACGGCATGAAGGAGTGGGACTTGCAAAATTAAAAAAAAAATTTCCCCCAAACTAGAGTTCGGTCTCCTTACTGATACTTCGGAAGTTACGTGCATAAAACACACTAAAAAACGTGAATAAAAGGTAACTTTATAGCACATAAGTTAAAAACTGGTTTAGCCCCCATTTCTCAGAGAATCCCATACATTTTAGTGGCCAAACATTCTATTTTAATTGTTTAAACTATGAAGTAATCTTTTGAACATGTCCGAAAATATATATCTTGTGACTTAGGATCTAAGTATTCTAAAGAAAAAATGGCGGCGCTACAAAAAAATTTGTTCACAAAAAATTATTATAAAACTAAAATAATTAATTTACCCCCTACCAATGAAAGCAATTGCTTCTTATTTTGTTTGTAACTAACTTAATACTGTACACATATATTAGAGATATTGAAATCCGTTAAATCATTTTTGAGAAAATTGATGTTTTGATTTTTCAAAATTTGTTCATAGCTTTTGTAAAAAAATATGTTGATAGTGACACTTAGGCTAGGTTAGTTATATAATAGTCGCAACTTACCCCTCCAATATGAATAAAATCCAAGCTGGGGTAGCCCAACCATGCAACCCGGCTACGGCCTTTGGCTAAAAACTACTACACGGGATCGGAAGATGACAAAGTGTAAAAAAATTCTAAATAATTTTCTCGGACGGTTTTTGAAAAAATAGCTACTTGTGTAATTGCAGCATTTGCCTTCAGCTCATCACGCTCGCCAGCAATCACCTATTTTGCGCACTTGTATCAAAAAGCTATTTCAATTCAAATGTATACTATAAGCATATTAAAAAAAATGTTAATCAAGTTAAATAAAAAACTTGTTCACATTAAGACTGCATAAATAAATATTTACCTTGAGTGTACTATCACCTGCCGCAGTTGCTCTTAACTCATGAGGGTATGTAGTTGTAGATGTCGTAGATGGAGAAGAAAAATGAAGAATTGATGGTCCTATATCCGAATCAACAAGCAATTTATTACGCCTGGAAGTTGTACATCTTTTACTGCGTGACTTTCGGGTTAGGAGACAGAAAATGACTCCACTAGCCACAATGCCTAAGCCAATCATTGGGCCTAGAATTGCTAATGTCAATTTAAGGAGATACTGCTCTCCATCTTTGTCTGTTAATACATAGAACAAATTAGGTACACTAATAGATTATTTGGCATCGTAGATGTGAGTAAGGAGCGGATTCAATCAGATATGAAATTTTCTACGAATCGTCTACGAAAGGTGAACCACTGCATTACTAGGAGAGGGGGGCAGCGGGTATAAGCGAGCAGAAAAATTTAAATTTACAAAAACAACTTGAAAGTTTTTCAATTGAAATCTTCCAGCTCACTTATACTCGCCCCTTCCGTACAACCCCGTGCAACATGCGAGAGTTATTGTATTGTCACGTCCTGTGACGTATTATAACTATATTATTTGTACTTATATTATTGATAATCACTACATTTATACCTATATTGTATATTATTAATCATGATAGAAAAGGATTAAGTTCTTATAAAAAAATGCAAAAACTCGTGCGCATTCATTTTTATCCATCATGATAAA
>CAKNWT010145911.1:854-11505 GCA_932066315.1 Andricus coriarius
CCATTTAAAAATGACACCGGCTCCCAGTAGGACCGCGGTAAATCACACTCATGGCCACGTCTCACAACCGTGAGATAGGCGGTCACAGGACACGATGAAATTACAGCGACAGGCTGGCGAAACCCTCGAGTGTTTTCAGCACACGAAGCGACCCAAGGATGACAGCTTTCTGCATCCATCTCGCAAGTTCGTTGGCATATTTTTGGCACGCTGGTATGGCTTCAAGGTTACGAACCAGTGATAGTTTCGCACCACCGAGAGCACCAATCAGAAGGACAATCACTTTAATCCAATATTTTGGGTACAGTCATTGCAGCTCCCTTTAAAGGTCTTGATACCTCTCCTCCTTTTCTTTCTCCTTGGCAGTGATGTTGTATTCGGACGGGGCCGAGAATTTAATCACGAATATAATTCGTTTCTTGAAGTCTTGGAGAACAATGCCAGGCCTTGAGTGTGCAAAGGTGACTGCTGTCCGAAAATCGTAGTTCCGGATAATTTGGCACTTCTCGTTTTGGACAATTGACTCTATCTACCCTGGAGCGTTCGGCAGGGCAGCGTCGCGGCCAAAACCGTAAGAGCGACAAAGATGGTAATGAAGCACTCTCAGGGCCGCATTATGTCTGTAGATGTACGTCGTTTCTGCGTGGGTGGGACACCCCCATAGTATGTGTTCCAGGTACTCGGCGTGTGCATGACACGCTCTGCACCTATTTCTGGGAACTTCTTGACATAACATGCGGTCACGGTATGCTAAGGTGGAAATGACACCGTCTTGGCATGCGAAAATGAAACCATCTGTACCTGCATCAAGCCCTGATGATCTGAGGAAAGCAAAAGTTTGCTCCTTCGACAAGGACTGTTTTTCTACATTTCTGTGAAAATTTCCGTGCATTTTCTTGTGGAGTAGCTCCTGATGGAATTTTTGAACTTCTGCTTTCTTCACTTTGGCTTTCAGAAGTGAAGCATCTAGATGGAGTAATGCACTTTCCTCACTTCTAAGGTTGAAATTCAGGCCCAGGGTCTCGGCCGCTTGCTCCGCGGCTTTGTAAAGGAACTCTTCTTCGCCAATCATCTCGTGGTTCCTGACCATTTTTAGGAGAGGATCTCTGCCATTGGCTACGATATAAGCTGTTCTTAGAACAATTCGGTTATGAAGACACTGGAGATTCAGAAGTTCGCGTCCACCTTAACGGCGTGAAATGTATAATCGCGGAACTGACGAATTGATATGCAAACTTTTATGCATATGCATGATCTTACGCGTGGTGACATCAAGGGCCTTATGTTCGTTCTTCGTCCATTGAACCATCCTAAACGAGTAGAGGAGAACCGGGACGGCAAGCATGTTAGTCGCAGATACCTTGTTCAACGCTGACAGATTGGAAGACCAAATCTGTCGAAGACGATGCTTGTATCTGCTTCGGAGAGACTCCTTTACTGATGTTACGTCCTGAATGCGGCTTTGAGGCACGCCCAGGTATGTATAGGTCTCTCCAGTGTTAAGAAGTCTAATAACACTTATATCCACAAGCTCAGGGTCCTCGGGAACGCCAACAATCTTTCCGTTCCAAAGTCCATTCCAATCTCTCCTGTGTACTTCTTGATGATATTTATGGCAGTTTGAAGTTTGCCTTTACCAGAGGCATAGAGCTTCAGGCCATTCATATAAAATACATGAGTGACCTTATGCTCGCGCTGGTTAGTGTCGCCACAGAGGTATCCAGAAGAATTTCGTAGTGCAAGAGATAGAGGCAGAAGTGTGATGCAAAAAAGCGAAGGGCTCATGGTATCGCCCTGAAAAACGCTCCTCTGTAAGATGACGTTCTTTGTTGTCACACGATAATTTCCAGATGAGATAGTAATAGTACATTATGCAACAAGGGGCAAGAGTAGAAGATTATTCCGGTGGGCGAGTTTACTGCCCGAACGAGAATATTGTTCAAGAGGGTGAAACATACTACCGTAAGGGCAGTATAATCACCCAAGGGAAAATATACTTTTGCCTGGTGTTGCATATAGTATTTTATTCCACTCTCGACTGAAAGTCCACTTTTTGGTCCTGAAAAGCGGGGTCGAAACAACTTTGCATTCTAAGGAGATTTTTTCAAAATTAAACTTTGTTTCGAAATTTTGAATTTTTTGAAAGTTTCACATTTTTTGAAATTTTTGAACATTTTGAATTTTTGACAATTTTGAATTTTTTTTAAATTTTGAAAATTTGTGGAAAAAAATTACTTTTGCCCAGCTAAATTTTACTTTTGCCCCGCTGATTTTACTTTTGCCCCGCTGATTTTACGTTTGCCCCGGTAATTTTACTTTTGCCCCGCAAAACTATTTTTCGGGAAAAATATGCTACTTTCGCCCCGCTTATCAGGGGCAAAAGGTGGGTTTTTCAGTCGGATGTGGAATAAATCTAGTTTTCCAACGAGGCATTAATCTCTCTATGCATCTCACTATGTGTGGATGCGCCTTCAAGCTTTCCAACAGACAGATGATAAGTCTATGAGAGGTTGAATAGAAAGCGTTCCGCTAGTCAATCCAGGCCATTGACAGGACGCGTTGATGGGCTGCAGCGTCTTTGCAGACACACCTGTCAATTAGCAGGTTCTCTCGACAGCCTGCTACACCTTTTTTCGAGCCACGTTGTTCGTACATCTCACGCCACACAGGCTCAATTCGCCGAACAATCCTGTTGTTTAGGACAGCTGTTAAGATTTTATACATATAAGATCTTATATATATAGTCTACACACTACATAGGTATGTGCACACTGCATATAATGCATGTAACATGAGAAGTCATGCAGTCCTGTCAGCACGTGTGGCTGTCCAGCATATCGAGTCACACGGTAAATAACTCATAGTCCTCGATTCAAAATTACTCGTTTTTTTCGCAAAACAACACTGTTTGATATCCTCCTTATCTGCTTCAGTCAGTTTAATATGAATACGAAGCAAAAAACTGAATAGAATTTGAGGGATTTTCCGTAAAATAAATCTAGAATTTAAACTAAAAAGAGTGAAAATCTGGTAGTGGCAATCTAAAATTTATGGTAATGCCTTACTTTAAAAGTAATCAAGACTTCGTAATATTAAAAATTGGGATATTGCCGCATCTAACATCTACATCCACAAAAATTTGTTTCTTCATTCAACAAAATCGTTTTGTTGACCGCTTATGATTGATTTCAGAGAACATTTTGGATAAATGAAATATTGCCGCACGTAACATCTACATCCAGAAAAATTTGTTTCTTCAGTCAAAAAAATCGTTTTGTTGACCGCATATAGTTGTTTCAATCAATAAAAGTTTTCGTTTGAATCGTTTTGTTGATTGAAAATAATATTTTATTGATTCAACAACATATTTTGGTTGAATCTCCCAAAAACCTTGACAGAATTTTCTGAAAGAAATGCTTGGGAATTATTAGCAATATGATTAGGTTTGACAAATTCTATCAGTTAATCAAAAAATATTTCCTTCTCAACCAGGTGTGTTTCTATTTCGAACCAAACAGATAGAAGGGACACGAATACTGATATGGTTAAGGTAGTATGTGTTATTTATAAATTTTGGCTGGATCACCCCAACTTTTGGCTGAATGAAAGCTTCGTTACCTCGCTAACAAAACGTTTGCTTCCAAGCGCTGTTGTTAATCTGCCTTTCACATATATTAGGAATTTCGTTACCGAATAAAAAAAAAAGATCGATTTCAATATTCAACCTTTGTCTTCAATCACAGTTATGAGTGATGACAATTCGAAGGGCTTTTATTACGCCTTTATCTAAACTTTTTCATTTATCCGCATTTATACATCACTTTTGTAATTATCTATTTTTTAAACCAACGCGCTTGAACGAAAAAACTTAAGATTAGCATGTCGCGAATGACTGACAACCTGGTTGAAATTCGTTTCAATAATAATTTTTCCAGATATGTTTATAAGAACACGTGTTTGTACACGTATTCTCTTAGTGGTTTCACCGCAATGCAATTAAGAACGTCGGGCAAGACGCAATTAAGACCGTGCCAATTATGAGAATGCGTGTACGTCGAGATTTGGCGCATAATCTCACCTCTCACCCATTCCTCTCCTCTTTTTTCTGACCCTTCTCTCCAGTGGAAGCATATTCAATTTTCATCTATACTAGCTAGACCAATTTTGCCCCTTTAATTTGAACCAGACCTGTCGTCGTTGTAATACAGGCGCGTACACGCATTAGTCACATACGTATAGCGTGTGAAAGTGAAATATTCGTAAGTCATGATTTTGTGACGAGATACAACGCGAAAGGCACCGGATATGGACTAGACTGCAGTTAGACAGGCCAGAATGTAAATCAATACAGTCCCAACTCTCTTACTCTCTCTGGCTAGGGAGCTGTTCTCTTTGTCTCTTCCTGTTTTCTTCCTCTCCTGGTATCATCGGTTCACGATATTTCAAGCCTCGCCGTACGCGGCTACACGCTCGTCAGACAATGGACCGACTCTCTTAGTTTCTTTCTCCTCAGTGAGCCTCGACATTCATCCATATATGGTGCTTCCAAACGCGGTGAGAAGAGTTTACCATAAAGCCGAGTTGATTAGGGCTTAACATACCTATTAGAATAAGTAAAAAAAAACTTGTTATCAATTTGCTTATTTTAATATATTATATATCTAATCTGTTAGAAAATTAATTACGTTCAACATATTTAATATATATGCTAAATATGCGTAATATATGCTAGATGTTTATTATATGTTCAATATGTTAAATATTTAATATTAACATTGAAAAAAAAACAATTCGCACTAGTGTGCCGTTTACGTATGCTGGGTTGAAATGTGCCGTTTGAGGGTTAACAGTTCACTGAATCAATCAATGAAACATTCACTGAAAACCTGTTTGATTTATGTGTCACAGATTCAATTCAATGACTGATTTTACTGATTTTTCAATTAAAAATACGAAGATTCACTGGCAAGTGATTCAGTGAAACAGTGCATTACTGATTTAAGCAGTCAAAAATTCACTAATTCAGTTTTGGAGAGCATAATCTTCTACATAGTTCCGAGAATTTTTATATAAATCACACGCATTTTCTTTCTTAAAGTCTCAGGGACTTTTATATCCGACACTGAAAAATTTTTAAGGTTATTACCTAGAATTCTTGCTATCCCAGCTAGAAAGTATCGCTGGATTTCGTCTTCCTAAATAGTTAGCTGTATTGAACAGATTTTCTTGCAGCAAAGTATAGGTACAGTACCTAGAAAATTCAGCTGTCACGAGCAAACCAATTATAGGAGATACGATGTTTGAGCATGACTGCTAGAATGTTTAGCAAATTGTGATAGATTTATCTCCCAAATTTTCTGTCTGCAGGAGATAGACGGTTTTTATATCTTAGCTATCTAGTTTGCAGTCCTACCTAGACTTTATTGGAAATTCAGCTATATCTCCCCAGCCATATATTTCTAGCTACAACAGCTGTACCATTTTTTTCAGTGTAGTTACATATAAATAAAAAATAATGAACCATGAATTTGTTAAACAAGCTCTGCATGAACTGCTTCAACTTTTCAAGATTTAGGGCAATCTTAAGTCAACTGTCAAAATCACGAAACATGAACAACCCTAAAATATTTCACCCTCACCTGAGAGCCAGGCAAGGATCATTTCACGTCTACCTTGATCAATATTCATAGTTTTTTTACGAAAAAAATTCGAACGATCAAAAGAGAAAGGGATTCGGGTCCCCTATAGATGAATGTGATAAAAGTCGACGGCATCCATTTTTCGTGTGCCTGGCTCCTAAAGAGAACCAACCATTTATAGCAGTCAGCGTGATGTTTAGACTGAGTGGATCCTTTTACGGGGTTTATATATTACACCCCGCTCTGTATATGCCGCAAGTGCAACAGACTTTATTGTGCCAGGATCTTTGTCCGTTTACACGGCCTTCGAGGGATTTTTCAAGTATATACTTGAAAGAGAACGTTGCTGCCACCATGCACTTTTCACATCGCGTATGTGTGCGCGTACACTTGCAAAATTTACCCGACGCGCGGCCGCTCTTGTTTTACACTCACTGTGAAAAGTTTCGGGAATTTGCCCTATTCTTCGGCATGACATATTTCCAAATTTGGTTAGGGAAAATACTTTTTCCAAAAAATAGGTAATTTTTCGTAATTTTCGGAAAAAATTCTGAATGAGTCGGAACTATTCCCAAAAAGATCGAGTATAATTCGGAAATGTTTGGGAATTAACAAAGCCATATGAAAATGGGAAATTTGCCTTATCTTTTCAGAAAATTGTCTTATACTTTCATAGGGAATATTACTTAATATTAAGAAATATTCCCTATGAAAGTATAAGACAATTAGAAAAAAATATAAATATTTCCACGAATCAAACGGACTACCGTAAATCAGATATTTCTTGTATTCAGATTTATTTTTACATTAATTGGAAGTGAAATTATTTTGGATAATTTTACATCCTCCGAAAGAGCATCTTACAGTTTCTTTATATAATAAACAAAATTTATTATCGCATTAATTAAAAGTAAAATTATTGTTGACAATTACATCCTCCGAAAATCATCTTACGGTTTCTTTATAATAAACAACATTTGAAGGGTAGCAGTGCAGAACTATATAACAAACAAAATCTATTTTTGACAAATATACGCAGGCTCCGAAAATTATTTGTTTGAACAAACGAAGTTTCTGTTTGTCCAAGCAAACTTTTCATTCAAAATATTTAGTTTAGTTAACAAAGTAAGGTTCTAAAATACTATACATAGGATTATATAACCCTCTATTCTACGGGCTTATATTTATATTTCTGTAGCTATATATACCGGGTTTTTTTAAAATCTTGAGACATTGAAATATCTCAAGAAATATGCATCCAAAGAAAAAAATGTTGGAATAAAAACTTTTTATTTTCGAGGAAGAAAAGCGACTGCGCAAAAATCACACCTCACCCCCTGGGGGCGGGAGGGGGTAACTTTAAAATTTCAAAATGGGAACCTATATTTTTTATTGCAGATTCAGATTCTACATTAAAAAATACGTAAGTTTTATTTGAAATTTTTTTGTCCCGGTTTGTGCCAGATGGCGATGCATTGGCGAAAAATGAAATTTTTGGCTGTTGAAGGAATGCGCTTCCAAACGAAAGATAAACAAGACAAATGGTCGGTTTGTTTGGGTTCGTTTTTTAGGGTTGGCCATGTTGTTTACGTTCGTTTGGGTTGGATTTGGTATCTTAGTAACGTTCGTTTGGGGTAAGATTTGGGGTGAATTTTGGCGGAGTAGCTTTTCCCCCTCGAAAATAAAAAGTTTTTATGACGGACATTTTTTTTGTTGGATGCATATTTCTTGAGATATTTCAATGTCTCAAGACAAAAAAAAATACCCTGTATATATTTACATAGCAACAGTCGTCCGGTATACAACTTACGGGATATTTTCTTAAAAGTTTTAGAAACAAATTAATACATGCAAGTTACCGCTAGGTAGCTGGCAGTAAAAGTAACCAACAAGCATGTACGTCACGTTGTCTTTCTGGTGCGTGGTCAACGCTTAATTAATTTTGAAGTAAATTCCCTAACTTTTCGATGGATTCTCAAATTTTCCATACATTATTTTAGGAAAAATTCCGTAACTTTAAGGTGAGTTTCCGAACTTTTGTGATATTTTCATTCCTGCGTGGTACGGAAAATGCCCTAAAGTTTGGCTAAATTTTCGAACTTTTCCTGAATTTTACGTATAGTTTGATAGGAAAAATCTCCAACTTTAATGGAATTTTCCCAACAGTTTGTTAGGAAAAATTCTCTACTTTTAGGTAAATTCCCAAATTCTTTCCGAAATTTTCCCTACGAAAATTTATGAAATTTTAGGGTTATTAGCTTCCCGAACATTTTTGGTAAAATTCCTGAAAAATTTCTTGCAGTGCTTTTACGCATGGGTGGGTCCGCGTGTTCATATATGAGGCATGTAACGCAATTAAGAATACAAAGTAAAACCAAATCTCATTGTAAAAATTAAGATGAAATGGAATGATCGAGGAATTTGATCCCCTTGATGTTTGATAGAAGCTTTTTTTCCTCATGTACCCAATTCGGGGTGGCCACTAAGATCCAAACAAAATTACCGGGGTTTCTATGTTTTTAAAGAACGATTTCAGATATTTAAAATTGTTCTAAAAGGGGGATTATGATTAATTCGGGTAAAAAACAGCCTTTTTCAATAATTTTTTTCAAAAATGCAGGTAATGTATTTTACATGAGCGAATTACAGCATTGTAGTATATCATTTAAAAAACATTTTGTGAAATTTTAAGTGAAAAATATAGAAAACTAAGTCGTTGGCAGCCAATCTCCGGAGACATCTCGAAAAAAAGATGTTTTGTGGTGGAGGTCGTTTCTCGGCACTCGATTATCTGAAATCAAAAAATCAAATTGTTTTTGTTATTTTATGAGTTTCCCTAGGTAACCCTGTCGAGTTTTATTTTTACTGATTTTTCAAGTTTTGGTAACACACTAAAAAGCGAAAAACGCGATTTTTGCTTAAAAAATCGGTCAAATTTTTATTGTAAAATAAAAAATAACAAAAAATGTTTAAAAACTCGACAGGGTTAACTCATGAATTATACAAAGAAGTAATGTTCAAATTTTGGAAAGGATCGGTATAGTGGATTTGAAATGACAGCCTCCACCGGCTTTGAAAACGGGAAGTATGGGAAAATCGATTTAAAGTTTTAAACAGTAAAAAATCATGTATACGTACACAGAATCGTCGATGCCTTTTTCTTTCTTCTCTACTAACTTTTCTCGGTATTTTCACTCACAAACGTATAACAGGCTAAAACTCTAACGAAAATCAGTCAAAATATTCGAAAACTGACACGAAACAAGCTAACGTACGTACAGAACTGCTCCGTAGAACGCGTCGTTCTCGACTGATCTTTAGTACACTGTATCTTCCTTACTTTTGTTCCAAATGCTCTAAAAATTTAGTCAAAACATACAACATATTTTTGCATTCAACTCCAGAATTATCTAGTACGTAGTGACGCGGCAAGGTCAGTGATGCTTCACGAGTGCGTTACCGTCGAGTATGCTAAAAATCGCCGTAATTTCACAAACTTCTACCATTTATGTTCGGTAGCCTCGAGCGTCTCGAGATCGCTCTGGCCACTCGGAATTGCCATATTTTAAAGCAAATCATTCCCTTTTTTTGCCTTCACGTACCTTCTTCTAATTTATTAAATAACCTATCAACGCAACGTAAGATACGCCATACCTTATTTGTCACTTATCCCGTTAAATCCATATAATGTGGTAAAAGTTACCTGTGAATCGACACCAAGGATTCTAATAGAATTTTTCATCTGCAAACGAAAGTTCGCAGACCTGAAAGCTGAAATGGTAGCCTCTAGAATTTCGTATATATTCGGTATCGATCCAAGCCCCCTTGTGGCTGTTGTTCCAGACTGGCTGAATAAGAATTGAAATACTCTCAGCAAGGCGCGCCGCATAGCATCCCAATGGGAAATTACAGACTTCAGCTGATGCGTACGACTGGCGCGGTAGCGGGCCAAGAGCAACGTGCCAACACTTGGCTAGGCAATCCTGGCGTAGTACGCATATTGACACTGGATCTGCACTGTGCCTAATCAAAGTTCCAATATCGGCAGACCAGTATCGACCCAGTACGGATTCTGTGCAGTATTAAAGAAAAGTCAGTCCTGGTACTATAGGTTCATGCCAACTTCAAACCCAATGGTAACACGACAATGGCCCAGTCTAGGACACATACCTGACTGTAAAAAATAGTAAGCCAGTGTCTCACGGATATGCGCCGGATCTCGGCGGGGTACGGGAACGATACTGGCATAGTACAGTCCACATGATACGGCAGACCATTGTCTCACGACCTTCTGCTGGGCCCGGGCGGAATAATGGCACGATACTGGTGTTGTACAAATTTTAGCAAATTGCGAACTGTTGTCCCATGTCTTTTTGCCGGGTCTCGATGGAGTACTGGAATGATACTGGCGTAGAAGAGACTATAACGGCATACCATTATCTAGCGATGTTGTGCCAGGCATGGCGGAATAATGGCACGATACTGGTGTCATAGTCGTATCAACTAATACTTATATATTTATTTAATTGTATGTATACTTTTTAAAGCACTCATCTGATAATTTGACGTCGAGAACATTTCTTTCCGTTTATGAAGTTGAGATGAGAAATAAAATTTGATGAATTCCTAATTAAAATTTCATCTCTTTAACTATATAATAATTAAAATAACACCTATTGTTGAAGAATAGGTGTCATTTTGAAATGTGTTAAACATTTTTTCTTTTTTTAATGGTCCTTTTAAATTAGGGATTCAAACAGATACATTTTTTTAATATATCTCAGTGAAAAAAATGTTGATATGAAATTAAATTTTTAATAAATTTAATTCAATTTTTCCATAGTCTCACTTTTGATATTTTGAATAATAACTAACTTTTCCAATAAAATAGGTTTGGATTATTTACTTTCCAATATAGTAGCATTTTCAATAGATAAAGTAATAATTTTTTTTCTTATCATTATTATTTTGTTTTCTTTTGGAAGAATTAAAATATGTATTCAGTTTATGTA
>CAKNWT010146211.1:878-21086 GCA_932066315.1 Andricus coriarius
TTAATGTAAAGGGTCCTGCTTTTTGAATTGTTTGCCAGAAATTGAGGTGATAAAAGAGGTCTTGTCAGAGGAGCTAGAAATTTATGGATTGTGTGGAGTACTGTGTCTTGGAAATTATTATTTCCGAATGAATAAGTCGCAGTTGGTTCATGTAAGTAAATCAAAATATATGTATATTTTTATTCAGTTATTACAATAAATATAATTCAAAAAATAAAAAATAAATCTTTTTTTTCACATATCACCCAGATAGGCAATATAAGACAAATTTTGCCGGAAAGTGCCGTCAAAATTCGAAATGAATTAATTACGAACCCGGAGGAGTGGATGGGATTATCGAAAAAAATATACGGTATTTGTGTCTGATTTTCTATCTGGTTCTATGCGGAACTTGGTCGGTATATACAACATTTTCTATCTGGTTTTTTATGCGGTTGTATACGAAATACTTTCGGTGTCCAGTAAAGCCAGGATACTTATACGGTATTTGTGTCTGGTTTTTTATCCGGCTCTATGCGGAATATTTCCGCGGCCCAAATCGCCCTATCCATTACAGCAGCTTGAAACAGATAAATAAATTTGCAAACAAATTTTTTTATATATAATAATTAAACTTGATTTATTTTTGAAATTACGCAATTGGAGACACGGTCACTTACAAACATAATCGCACGCACAACGCTATGAAAAATCGCCTCCGCTGGGGATTCGAACCCTACCTAAACTACCTAAATCTAAACCGCACGCTCTAGCTAATTACGCTAATGTACCGCTTGGATTTCGTCGACAAAATCTCAGCCAAGCTTTTTCGCTGAAAAGCCAGGGCTAACGGAGGAATATTTTTTCGTTTTACACAATTTACATAAATAGGTGGTTTTAAAAATGCGTAATAATAATAATAATATTTAAATTTAATTAATTTAAATTTTAATACTTGAATGTTCAATTTAAATTTTCTTCGGGCTCCGTATACTTATGTATTTTGACGCGCTGATTACGAATATGATAGTGAAA
The DNA here is from genome assembly GCA_932066315.1 of Andricus coriarius. Lineage (NCBI taxonomy): Eukaryota > Metazoa > Arthropoda > Insecta > Hymenoptera > Cynipidae > Andricus > Andricus coriarius. Next base: position 1,893 of record CAKNWT010146211.1, read on the forward strand.
ATTGGCGAAAATTTTATTTTCATGGTAAAACCCATGAAAAACCCATAAAAATCATAGTTTTTTTTGCATTTATCTCAGTAATCATTGAAAATTCAAAAAAATGTTTAGGATAAAAGTTGCAGATCTCCTCGAAATACATATTTTATATTTTGAACATTTTTTTATACGAGTGATAATTTCCGAGACAATCAGTAGTAAATCGATATTCATGTTAAAAATTAATAAAATACGTAAGTCCATACAGTTATTGGTTTCGGCTTGATACTTATGTATTTTGACGCGCTGATTATGAATATGATAATGAAAATTTGGCGAAAATTTTATTTTCATGGTGAAATAATTAAAAAACCATAAAAATAATGGTTTTTTGGGTTTAGGTCAGCTAATATGCAAAATTCAAAAAAATGTTGCAAAAAAAGTTGTAGATCTCATCGAAATACACATTTTTTGTTGCTATAATTCTTTTATTAGAATGATACTTTTCCAGGAAATCATTCGTAAATCGATTTTCATGTTAAAAAACCATAAAACCCATAAAAAATCATGGTTTTTTTTAATCACAGGGGTGCCTTCCCGATCCCCACGCGGCGTTGGAAAAGAAGTAGGGGTATGGACTTATGTATTTTATTTATTTTTTAACATGAAAATCGATTTACTACTGAGTTTCTCGGAAATTATCGCTCGTATAAAAGAATGTGCAAAACATAAAATGTGTATTTCGAGGAGATCTACAACTTTTATTCAAATTTTTTTTTGAATTTTGAATAATTACTGTGATAAATGCAAGAAACCATGATTTGTATGGTTTTTTTTATGGTTTTCACCATGAAAAACTAATTTGCGCCAATTTTCACTGTATTCGTAATCAGCGCGTCAAAATACATAAGTATACGGAGCCCGAAGAAAATCGTAGGTCCACCCTTTTCGGAAGTTCACCCGCAGTTTTTATCGTGACCATCAACCCAGCCTGTTTCATTTTGAGGTTCCTGTCACTCTGAGATTGTATACTTCCGAATTTTTTTTTTTTTTGAACTGGAAATTTTTTTTTAATTATACTTTTTTGGCCTCAATTCAGAAACACTTCAGATCGGGAGTAAACTTTTGTTAATAACTTTAAATGGTGATTTCGATTTTACAGAATGTGATATCGCTCTCCTAAAAAATTTCGATTTTTTCACTTCTCTAATGCTGTATACTGCAACCCTTCAAATATTATTCCAGAGATAAAATAAAAAAATTATTTAGCAAAAAAACACCGTTTACTTTACTTACCTATGTTTCTAATTTATTATACTATTATACTATTTATTATATTATATAATGTGCATTCTTATATTTGATAAAAATGTATAAATTGTTACTAGCTTTTAGCTAAATTTTATAAAAGCTTTATTATTTTAAAATTTTCATTTTGAAGACTTCTAATTTCAGTTAGTCTTCGATTTGATGTTCAAGTTCAACTTTAAAGTTAGTTTTTCAACTGGAATTATTATTTTTTTATTTTTTTTTTATGCTGGAAAATTGTACTAAAATTTAAATATTTTTTACTTATATTACATCTGAAAGTGATAAATCCTTTAAATTTTTAAGCTTTACAGTTTGAACCGAAATCACAAATTAAATGAATATTTAAATTGTACATTCAAGTATTAAAATTTAAATGAATTAAATTTAAATATTATTATTACGCATTTTTAAAACCACCTATTCATGTCAATTGTGTACAACGAAAAAATATTCCTCCGTTAGCCCTGGCTTCTCAGCGAAAAAGCTTGGCTGAGATTTTGTCGACAAAATCCATCCGGTATTAGCTAGAGCGTGTGCTTTAGATTTAGGTAGTTTAGGTAGGATTGGAATCCCCAGCGGGAGCGATCTTTTCATAGCGTTGTGCGTGCGATTATGTTTGTAAGTGACCGTGTCTTAAATTGCGTAATTTCAAAAATAAATCAAGTACAATTATTATATATAAAACAATTTTTTTGCAAATTTATTTATCTGTTTCAAGCTGCTGTAATGGATAGGGCAATTTGGGCCGCGGAAATATTCCGCATAGAGCAGGATAAGAAACCAGACACAAAAACCGTATAATTATCCGGATAGAATCCGATGAAAACCGTATAGGGCTTTAATGGACACCGAAAGTATTTCGTATACAACCGGATAAAAACCCAGATAGAAAATGTTGTATACACCGGCCAAGTTCCGCATAGAACCAGATTTAAAACCAGACACAAATACCGTATAAGAATCCAGACAAATGCGAAGAAATTCCGAATCCTATCCGTCTCTATCGGATCCTATCTGTTATTTTAAGCAGGGCTGATAGGGCCGCATAAGATTCCTTCGGGCAAATAATTCAACTTTCTATTTCCGATGTTCGCGTTAAAGCCGGATAGATCCAAATAGAATCCCGTATTTAGACTTGAACGAAAACAGTGTTCTAATGTAAGTTCCGACATAGTTCCAGATAGGGCCGCATAAGATTCCGTCGGGCAAATAATTCAGTTTTCTGCTTCCGATGTTCGCTTCAAAGCCGCATAGATCCAGATAGAACCCCGTATTTAGACTTGAACGAAAACAGTCTTCTAATGTAAGTTCCGAAATTTTATAATCCTGCTTACAATATGATTTTAGATAAAGTTTGTTAATGGAATTTTCTTTTTAAAAATTTTGTTTTTAATTTAAATTTGGCGCCTAAATTTTCTTTCTTCCGAATCTGTATGTTCGAACCTTTAATACTCGATCCACTCAGGGCCCGCATGGTACATTGTAGCATGCTCCCTCTCCAACATCTTTTTTAAAAATCTTTTTCTAGAAATCATAAAAAATTTATTTAAATTCTAAATTCTTCATCATAATGTAATACTTACCAAAAATAGTTGTGTTCAAAATACTAATCTCAGTTTTTCTATGTAATTGACTTTTTTCAAGTACGAAACCTTTACGTTTCAAATTTCCACGATTTCGCATCGAAATTGTCAATGTTCTTGGAAGAAACTCTCTTTTTCTTTTCTTTTTTCCAAAATTTTATTATTGTGACTGAACTTCACCGCTCTACCTATTGGCAAGTCATTATATTTCGATGTTAAAAAATCATGTTTTAAGAAACTTGTACTTTTTATGTAATATCTAATGTCATTCTTTTAATAGATTTAACCATAGATTTTTGATGAGGTTACTATTATTATTGATGAAACGTCCAATTTTATTAAGTACTATTTGGTCTGGAAGTATTGTTAATTTTTTTTCTATAAATTTTTTCTCTTTTTTTTTAATTTGTAGTTTCAACATTGTTTTATTTAAAAAATTTAAAAATTCAGAGTCGTTTACGCGTTAGTATATTTCATAATTTCTGTATGAAAGTCTAATAATATATTTCTATTGTTTTTTTTTCACAGGATTTCCCCATGTAAACTTTGAATGGATATTACCCGGCTGGAATTTGAAAGGGGAGAAGAAAAAAATCACATATAAGGCCGAAAATAACTATAAAACTAAAATTATTTCCGAATCATGGACAAGCAAGAGAGAGAAAGAAAGAGACTGATTTTTGAGAGCGTGATTTTCCTGTATGTTCTTTGTTAGAAAAATCTGTATTAAATTTAATACAAATGTATATAAAATCATTTGCATACACGTTAGTTGAAATTATATATACATTAAAATTAAATTATAATGTACAGGTCGGTATAGCAGCGTACGTGAAAATTCAAAGTGCCTTTTTTTCTTTAAATCTTATCAAATGTTCGCAATTTAAGCAATAATCTAGAATTCGTCGATTTAATTGATTTTTATGATTAAAGTGCAACGTACATGTGGAACTCTTTTCAAAATTTGCCCTGAATGGTAGAAATTTAATGTGAGTATAGTTGATTGTAGGTTAGGTCTGTCATTTATTTACGTAATTGAACTTTTCCACCTAAAATCCTATTTTATTATTGATTAATTGTAAGAACTTATCATATTTCATTATTAAGAATCAAAAATCACTGCTAATCTTATTTGGATTTTATGTTAAATGAAATTATCTGAGCGATTATCATGATTATGTATGAAAGTTAATAAACATTACCTAAATAGCGATTTCATATCTATAAGGTATTAATTTTAATATACATTGGTATTTTAAATTTAATACTATTTTTAACAGTGTTTGTGTATAATTATGAGGTGTTAATATATGATTATTATTATTCTTTATTTTATCAAAACAACTTCTTTTTCTCATTTAATAAACAATGTTATGTGTACTTTAGTATTTTTAATTAAAAAAAATGTTTTATCCCTCTGTTTTATAATTAATTATATCTATAAGTTTTCACACATGAAAGGAGAATTTTTATTGACGATTTTCTTCAAAATTTAACAAGATTGACTTTTATAAAGGGTTTTTTAGAAGAGGAATGTTGTTGGTTATGCGAAGGATTAGTATATTTAAGATCAATTACAGTGTCTTAAGTACAAATAATTTAGTCAATAGCCTAAAAAGGTTATATAATAATCCTGTATTAATTGGAAATGAACGGGTTTTTCATTGAAGGAAGAATTTTGGGATGAAGTTCATAATTTGAAAAGAAAAAGGGGATAAAAAATACTTCTTAAATGAAAAATTATTCAATTTATAAATTTACTTCAGATAGGTTTTTTTCTGAAAAATTTAGTTCCCTATATTTAGGCGAATGTTTTAATATTTGGGTTATTGATTCTCAGTTCACTTGGGGTTTCTATGACTTTGGCCAGATATTTATTGTCGATTTTTAAATAATTATCGTCTTGTTTTGAGAAAATTTCAAACGTTTTTGAATATGACTGATATTTAAAAATGACTAAGATTAGAACGATTAAAACTAAAATCATATTTATAATAATTATATAGTATAGTTCTTCCTTGCTATTTTGTTGGTAGAGTTCTTAAATGTTTTTTAATATCCCTAGTAGCAAGATAACTGCAGACTTGCGCCAGCTGGGCGCCAGAAAAAGAAGAATCTGCTTGCAGCTTGGCGCCCGGCTGGTTCCGCTTTGGCGTGATATATACCAAACAGAATTAAAATAACGTAAAATGGTACTTAATAGGTTTCTGTAATAGTTTTACACTATATTTCAGCTATTCCTAGGAGAATATACTGCGGAGACGTCACTTAATTTCAGGCGAGACACACTGACATATTACAAACATAACACCTTGTCGTATAAGCTTATTGCATGTTTTTGGGGATTCTTATGAATCGTTCACATTTTCGATTGTTAGATTTTCAATTTATTAATTAATTTCTACATTCATTACTCATAGTGTTTAAACTAAATACCAGAATCTGGTTCCTTTATTCACCAAAGTCTGTTTATCGTTTGGTCTGATCATTTCTCCCGCCAGTCTAGTCGACTAGAGGGAGCAGATGCTGAGTCAGACTTTGGCCTCTGTCATACAAGCCAGACCACAGTGCGTTCACTCTAATGGGGAAAAATGAGACCGATTATAGTTATTTCTATTCCCAATTGGCGGCGCCAGCGGATTTTGTCGTCAACACAGTTGTCATGCCAACACATGTCAACAACTTGATGTTTACCACATTGAAATATATTTTATTTGATGTGCAAAGTACATATAGTTTCAAATGATTTCATCAATTCATAATTATATTATTTAGTAGGTTTGCAAATTTAAGAAATTTATGAATTGGTCTTCAACATTTCTTCATATTATTACAGGATATGTGAGAACCATTTAATTATCTAGCAGATTCCATCCTGAAAAATGTGTTATGTATAAAAGTGAAACATTTATTTTCTAAAGGCAAAATTTTTGTCTGGTAATATATTTCATAGTACTATCTTCTTTATATTTCAAATTTTTGTTTCATTCTTATACTTAACACATTTTTTCAGAATGAAATCTGATAGATAATTAAATGGTTTTCGTATATTTTCAATTTTTTGCAGGTTAGGTCGGGGTGAGGGGCGGGAGTTTCGCCGCCATGCACTTCAGTTAATTTTATTCCCACTTGGTGTCGCATTCGCTAAATGTCGTGCTCTCTAATTCCCCCTCTAAGTCCCATGTAGTGAACGCACTGTGAGCCAGACGTTGCTACTAGAGTACTTCATATAGAGGTGTATTTAAATGCAGAACATAGTTTACTTCCAACAAATCATTTATGACACACATCAAGAATATATTTTCTCAATCTAAGAATGTGTAGTATCGAAACAATAGACTAGTGCTTCAACTTAATGAATTTTGTACTAATAAAGAGTCTCTTAGACAAGAAATCTGAATTCTAAGCGACAGTTTATGAAAATTCATAACACGATTTCTCCATGAAATAAGTCATTTTTGAAATTATTGTTACAAAATCTTCACCTTTTATAATTATTAAATACACAATTCGTACACGCGGTTACTTAAGCTAGCCGCACACGGTACTTTTTTTCTTGATGGATTGTGCTGCTGGGCGCTCTGCAGCCAGAGCCGCGTGAAGTTAGGAAACCACGCTAATGCATTTGCGGCGGAAGAGCATGGCAACTTTTTCGGAATAGTTGGGACTATAGTGCATGTGAGAGAGCGAGACGTCAGACGCTCGGTCTCGATCTCTCGCATATTGCCTCCCCCCCCCCGCCCCCCCGAATATTATGAAAAAGTGGCTACGCTATCGTAGCACAGTTTCTTCTTCTTACTATTACTTCATGCGTGCTACTCTGCTCGGCCACATGCTAGCATATAGAGGTTATGTTTGAGATCACGTTGGCATATACTTACATTTTCAGTTCCACTTTCGAGAGAAGCTTTTACTTTATTATGCTCAATATTGTATTGGGTACGAAGGATATGAAATTTTGTTGAGCATTCCTGATCAGTTGTAAGTGCGAACAGTGTTGCCCAATCTTTTTAGCGCCTTACTACGCATATGTTTATTGTGATGATTCGGCGTGTTCATAGCATACAAGTCTCCTTTCCTTTTTATGCGCCTATTAAAGAAATTATTTGCTCACTCGACCATTTTTTGGTCGGATCTTGTTGTTTTGGTCCCATTTCCACTTTTGCAAAACTATCTACAACAACCCAATGACACTAGATTTGCCATGTGGGACTGTAGCAGCTGACAAAACCACGTGAATTTTGCTCCAATTCTGATTGGCTCCTTGCTTCAGCCAGCGTGAAAACCAGCAGCCGATCACGAGAGCCTGCAGTGACGTCATTTTCCTGCAAGGCAGCCTGCCCAGTAGCCATCGCAGGTCCAAGCAAGCAATCCAGCAAGAAAAAAAACACCGTGTGCGGCGGGCTTTACACATATAATCGTACGCTTAAACGCTTTGAAAAATCGCACTCGCCGAGGATTCGAACCCTACCTAAACTACTGTATTCTACCACGCGCTCTAACCACTTCTCTATCGAAAGACTTAGAGCTTGGTTACAAAATCTCGGCCAAGTACTCTGAGGCAGCATCGTATCAAGTCGTACGATGAGCCTCAACAATCTTAAAACTAAAAGTTGCTGAACTCAATGTTTTCTTTAAAGAAAACATCTTTCTGATGATTAATGAGTACTTGTAAGGCAAATTGAAAATTTTTGAGACTTCAGTAGAAAATTTTTTATTTAGAAAGAATTTATAATTGAATTTTACCTATTTAAAAAAAGGCTCGCTACTTTTTTTCTTTAAATATTTAAAAAGTTTATAAAATATCCAAAAGTAGTAAACAATAAAGAAAATTCAAGTTCAAAAATTCTTTAATAATGGTGATGATAAAAAACCATTTTCTGTTGTACAAAAACCTCCATAAAACGCAGTTTTCTATTTATCTAATTCTTTTAGAATACTCTCGTACTCAGTTTTTAATGCAAAATAACACTTCTTAAAGAATAGTTTTAAATATGTGAAACAAAGAACTTAATTTCACTTATTTCACAATGGACACAATACTTTTTGTCTTTAAATATTGAAAATGTTTAAAAACGATCCAAAAGTAATAAATAATAAAGAAGGGTCAAGTATAAGAATTCTTCAATAACCTCAATGACAAAAAAATAATTTTCTGCTGTATAAAAAGTTTCATAAAACGCACAGTTTTCAATTTATCCAATTCTTTTATCATAGGGTTTTTACTCAGTTTTGAGTGCGGAATAACTTTTCTAAAACAACAATTTAAAATATGTAAAAAATAACTGAACTTCACTTACTTCACAAAGGCCTTGATACTTTTTTTCTAAAAAGATTTAGTACGTTTAAAAACTATCTAAAACTGATTAAAAATAAAGAACAGTCGAGTTCAAAAACGCTTTAATAACAACCTTAGCGACGAAAAACTATTTTCTTCTATATAAAAACCACTATACAACGCACAGTTTTCGATTGATCTAATTCTTTTATAATACTATTCAACTCAGTTTTCAATTTAAAATAGCAATTCCAGAACAATAATTTAAAATAAGTAGAAAACAATTGATTCTTAGTTCGAATATTAACTATTTCAAAAAGTGCTCGATACTTTATTTTTATTTTGAATATAAAATACTTCGTAATCAGAAGAAAAAAGAATTCTGTAAAGAAAAGTGAAGTTTGAAAGTGATTGAGTCTCAGGGTGGTTGAATGAAAAATATTCGTTTGCTTCTTCCATGCATTCTTAATTATTTTATATAAAAAATGTGTAATCGTCAATTTCTTAATTATTCTTTTATAACATTAAATACATTCTTAATAAACTTTTTAAAAATATTGTTCTTGAATTCCTTTTCCAACATTTCTTAAACCTTGTTACCTTGTTTTATGCTGCATTATATTTATTTTGGATTATTTACATAATCAAAAAGAATTATATAAGTATATGGGTGATTGAAAAAATGTTTAACATTGTTAATCCCAGAAATTTTCTATTAATAATTAATTCTTTGGCTCAGAAACTTAATTTTATTAAGTTATATTTTATTAAAACTTGATTTTATTAAGTTATATTTTATTAAAACTTAATTTTATTAAGTTTTTATAAATATAATTATAATATTCGCATTAAATCTATACTTAATTATTTAGCATAAGATACTTATGCAGTAAGAAGTAAATAAATTTATACCAATATATTCGTTTTCATAATATTTGTGTGATGTGTGTTGTATCAAATCTACAGTTCCTAAATTAAGCTTAGTCCGTTCGCGTGGGCGGTCAAGAGACCGTCTTTTTGGAGTTTTGAATATCGCGCTCACCAGTGAGCTCTGGGTAAGGTGGGAGGGGCATGTATTCTTTAGTTACACTTACAACTGCTATTTCAGGCCAAAAGTTCCTTTTTTGTCTTTTTTTTTGTGCCACCTACTCGTAAGTTGATTATATTGTAGTTCGAGTTACAAGTGTCAAGTTATGTACTTTTTTCAAATGGTCTTTTTTGAAGTTTCAATTATACTTGAGTATATTCTAGTTTTATTCTAAGTTCTAGTTTTATTCTAATTTAATTGAACGAAATCATATTTTTGCCGAAAAGAAGTTGAACAAAAAATTCTTTTCAAGTTAGAATTTATGTTATGTTGATGGCTAACTATATGTTGTATAAATAAAGATTTTCGATAAAGAAGGTGTTTTCCGAGTTGTATCAGAGTTTATTTGCTTTCATGGCACTAAATAATTTACAAAAAGTAGGGAAAACAGCATGATAATCATAAAAAACGTGGGCGGTCAACTGACTGCCCGCGCGATTGCTTGTGTGACTTAAGTTCGCGCGAACGCATCAAGTTTAAGTAAACTGATGTGATTCTAACTTGATACCATAGGCATCTTTGAAGTACATCTGAGATTCCTTTCAAATGAATAATTATTGGAAAAAAATATTCAAGCATCATGTCAAGATAAATTATTTCTTCGCTAAATATATTCATTTGCTTGTCTCAAGCACATAAAAAAATTTTAAATTAAAATAGTAGTCAAAATAAGTATATGAATTTACTTTGATCAAGAAAAGTTTAGTTAGAGCCTTAGTTACTTATCATGAGAATATATAATATTTCAGTATTATATATATATATATTTATATATTATATATTATATAATAATTAATTAATGATAATTATATTATATATTATATATATATATATAATAATAAAAAAATAATAGCCACGTTGCATTGGGCTAACTCCCCAATGCAACGAATTATGCAGTTACGGCAGCAGTATCGCGCAGTGCCACCCACAATAGGCCTCACTCGGATGGAGACCACGGTTCAGTTTGGAGTGGCAATAGGACCGAACCGAGGCGACGACCAGGCAATAACCCCGGACAAACGCGAGAACATCGATTTAAGTGGTCGGATCAACTCAGGAGGGACATCCTTATCTGTCGGCAAAGAAGCTCACCGGTGCGAAGAGGATTCATGCAGAGGTTACATGAGCGTTGGGACAATATGCACCCGGAATATGCTCATAAAACGCCTCAGTATTTAAGAGATCAGGTATCCTTTTTGCGCAAAAGCGGATATGAAGCTCTTTTTCGGCAAGAAGAAGAGCAACATCCTCCAGCGTATATACCACCCGTTCCAGCAAGACCACCTTTGCAGATAGCTGATAATGCCAACATGAGAAGTAGGAGATCTATCCACCAACAAGTCTTTCTCAGGATGGACAGATTATCTGAAGCTAATAATGCTCTCCCAGATTTGCTCCCTGAAGATGCTAATCTCTGGAATCTGAACTATGTAGTTTACGAGAAGGCGGTCTCTCTGCTTAGCGACAATAGAAGTAACGATACTTCAGTACGCCTGAGTAAGACTCGCGAGCGTATTGCACAGCTTCAGTTTAAAATTGAAACGGCGGGACGGCATGCATCAAATATTCAGTGCGTCATTAGCTACATAATATCAAATAAAAAGTTCACACTAAAAGTTAGGGCACTTGCTCGAAACTTAAGGAAAGCAAATCACACGCTGAACAAGTGTAAACTTTTGAGCATCAAGCAGCACTGGACGCGAAAAATGAGATCTCTTTCAACATCGAAACAGCACCTTGAACAGCGAGTAAAATGGATTCAGGAAAATTCCACCTTTTCTACTCATCCTTCCCGTCTGTTCAATAAAACGTCACCTGCCGTTAAAAATCCGCCTAGTCGAGAAGAGATTCAAGTCTTCTGGGAGAAAGTGTATGGGGAGACTGATCAGCTAAATGAAGACGCCTCAGATATATCACTCTTTCGTAACTTTTGCGAAAGCCAAAGGTTGCAGGCTCCAGCGGAAGAGTGTCCACTAATTACTGCTGAAGAAGTGAAGAAAGTTATCGCTAGAACTAAGAACTTTTCAGCGCCAGGGCCAGATAAAATTAACAAATTTTGGTGGAAGACGTCCAGTTTTACGCACCAACATCTAGCTCGTATATTTACAACTTTCTTAAACGGAGAACAACCCATTCCGCAGTGGCTAGTGGAAGGACGCACAGTATTGATCCTTAAGACCGGAGATTTGTCAAGTCCGCAGAACTACAGGCCCATAGCTTGCTTAAACACCAGCTACAAGCTATTCACTGGCATCCTCAAAGAGAGGATATTAACATCTATCGAGCCGGTATGGAGTGCAATAGTTGAACAACGTGGATGCAAGAGAGGGCTGGCAGGTTGCAGGGAGAACCTGTTAATAGACAGGTGTATTAGCCAAGACTCGATCAGGTATCGACGCAATCTGTCCATGGCTTGGATTGACTACCGTAAGGCATTCGATAACACGAACCATGAGCTACTTATTAAGCTCCTTGAGTGCCTGGAGGTGCATCCAAAAATAGTGAGATGCATACAAGAGCTTATGCTCTTGTGGCGGACAAGCTTTTTCATAACATCTGACAAAAGGCAAGTGACTACCAGCTATATCACATATAAGAGGGGGGTCTTCCAAGGAGACTCTCTAAGTCCGATACTTTTCTGCATCTCCCTATTGCCTCTATCTATAGTGCTCCGAGGAAAAAGCTCTGGATACCTATGTGGCCCACGAAACAGAAGAGAATATAAGGTCAACCACCTTTTATATATGGACGACCTTAAACTCTTTGCTTCCTCGAAAGAGGATCTTAACATCCTTGTGGAGGCAGTGAATAGGCACTCTGAAGCGATTGGCATGAGCTTTGGACTAGACAAGTGTGCCTTCGTCCACCTACAGCAAGGACGACTAGAAACTACACCATCGAGTGACGATCGGGATGTTCAACTCATAGGCGGAAATACCATTCAACATCTTGGTAATGTAGAAACATATACATATCTTGGAATACCGCAAGCGCAAACCCAAGATGTGCGTGTGTTAAAAACGGCCCTTGCAAAAAGGTATCGCCAAATTCTCAGAAAAATGTGGGCTTCCGAATTATCTGGAAAGAATAAGATCCAGGCGAGCAATATGCTGGACGCTCCTATACTGCTCTACACATTTTGCGCAGTAAAATGGAACGTCGATGAGTTGAAGCAACTTGACCGAAGCACACGCAAGATGATGACAATCCATCGAAGTCATCATCCTAGATCATCCGTACCTCGAATATACCTACCTCGAGATAAAGGGGGTATAGGCTTGCTAAGCTTGGAGTGTCTTAATCGAAGAACGGTTCTGGTTACAGTCTGCTCAGTTCTAAATAGTGAAGATTCACTTATGCGACCCGTACATCAACATGAAGCCAACAATGTTGCGGCGTTTCTATACCGTGCCGCAGATAAGGCTGCAGAGGAGCTTGGCCTCCCATTTGATTCCAGCGAAACTACACATGGCTTAGCATCACTAACACCTTCGATGCTCAAAAGTCGTATACAGGAAGCAAAACATACGCTTCTACTAAGAGAACATGTTGACAAGCCCCTTCATGGTAAATTCTACGGCATCATACGTAGAGAAGAGCTGTCGATGGGTCTGTCCAACATGTTTCTCAAGTCTGCTGGATTGAGATCGGAGACTGAGGGATTTTTTTTTGCCTGTCAAGACGGCGTTATAGATACCTTAGATTACCGCGAGCGCATAATTACTATACCTGTAGGCGATACTAACTGCCGAGCGTGTAAGCAAGAGCCAGAAACACTGCGGCATGTTCTCAGTGGATGCTCAAAGTATGCACGTTACGAGTACATCGAGAGACAAAATGCGGCTCTAAAAGTGTTATATTACCATCTTCGGCACTTCCATGGTGTTCATCTATATCCCGTCTTTCCATACGCCCAGGGAGAACTCGAGTCCGTTGTGGAGAATGATCAGTGTAAGATCTACTGGAATGTCTCATTCTCCACCACTCAACGTATCAGTGCTACGAAGCCTGATATGGTCATCCAAGATCTGAAGACCAAGATCATTTACGTGATTGAATTCTCGGCACCAGCCGATGATAATATCACGGCAAAGGAGGAAGAAACACGGGCGAAATATCAAGCACTTCTTTTCAAGCTGAGCAGGCTATACCAAGGCTACAAAGTTCTCATAATCGGCTGTCCTGGATGTATGAAAGCATCATTTCTTAGCCAACTCAAAAAGACTCCGGCCTGCCCGCGTCAGGCTCATTCCATCGCGAACCAGATGCAGGATTCAATTAGTTGTTCTGATTTTATCATTTTTTTGATTCAAGAAAATCGGTCCCTTGTAAAAAGAAAATACTGGCTTCTTTCAAGTAAAATCAGTCAAGTAATTCAGCCTACTTGATTCAATGCAATTTTTTTCCGTGTAGTTGGAATAGTCAAATGTGATTTTAAATTAAGAAAATATTTCTTTTAAACAAATTAAAGTCCATTGGCTAAAGTAAAAGCTTTTGTTGATTAATTCAAACAATCAAGTCCCCAAATCTAGGAAAACCGCGAATTATTTTAAAACCAACTTCATTAAAAAAAAATGTAAGAATGTAACTATGTTTGGTTGGTACGATTTTGGTTCCTTGAACCGGACGTGTACCTATCAGTTTGTTTGCGGCTCACTGCGCTATATGCATGCGCACTAGTGCACTTGTCTTCGCTGGCAATCTAGATATATTATAGAATTCAAATTTTATACACATATTAATATTAAAAAAGGATTAATTATTTAATTTTTACGTTCTCATTCATGAGAGTGTAATGTAATCGCCCCAAACTTCGATCTCTAGTTTTTAACGGATCTTTACGTGTTGGCACTTGCAGAGTCCGAAAATCATAAAGTTTGGTCGGTGTTTGGCTGTATAAATGTCTATCTGTGTGACTGGCTGTAAGTATGCATCTGTATATGGCTGTCTAATAAAGTTAGTCTTTGATACACTTTTTGAGGTCCCAAAATGAAGGTCAAGTTCCTTAACCAGATAATTCGGACGAAAATTATAAAATTTGGAGCAATTTAAGTTAAAATATTTGTGATATTTGAAAAAAGCAGTCGAAATGCACCGATGAATCTACGAAACCAAGCGCGAAGCGTGAGAGCGTACACGTGCGCCTTAGGAGCAACGAGTCGGTTTTTAGAATAATACAAAATGCGGCTACAAGGAGGAATTGTTTGATGTAATACTTTAGCACATAATCTAAAGGCTTGTACATGTGCATGACTTGAGCCCTTTTTCGAAAAATGGTCTTGTTGTTTTATTTTTTTTTGTTAGTTGAAAATAAGCTGAATTTTCTGCGCCTGGAAACGGGCAACATACCATGGGGAGTGCACCCATGGTGAACCGAAAACCGTTCCTGCTTGAGGAACGGCGTGGTGCAGCGGAAGCGCAAACGTATAATTTTTTGACAATACTGAAACCCAGGGGGGAACTTGACTGCCTGTCATTCTGGTAGTTGCTTACTTCACGCGACCTTCGCATTGTACGAGGATTAAAGCCGGTTGAGAAAAATAATAAATTACTAAAATATTAATGAAGTGAATTTTAATAGGCTGCATTAGTTTCATTAGATAATGACGAGAAGATTAAAAAGAGATAGAAGAAATCGAATAATCCGTTCAATCCCAGTTAAGGGTTTTGGTGATTTTGCATTCACTTAAAAATTAGCTTTATTATTGACAATATTCACCGATTGTCCTCAACTTTTTTTCGTTTCCTTGTAAATTCCCAAAGTATGAATTGAAACCTCTTCCTAGGATCCCGGAACCTTGTAGTTGGTGAGAGGGCTTATGGGTCTCATGAGACTCTAGATCTGGATAGGTGAACCAGAGAGGCTGCATCCAAGAACCCTGGTTATACAGGGAAAGGAATAATTGCTTGTCAGGATGTATCTCCATACATAAGGGGGAACTAGAAAAAGCGCCAAGGGCATGCATAGCCGTCAAGGGCATGGATGCGATCTTGATGCCTAAACTCTGCTCTAGAGATATCACCGTTATTAAGGTGAGACAAAGGGGCAGTAGCGGAGAAAGGATAGAGGTTTTTATTACCTCGGCTTATTTCCCTGGCGATTCCGAGGGACCCCCGCCTCCCAGAGAGGTGTAAGCTCTAATTTGACACTGTCAAGAGAACAACATTCCTCAGCTGTTGGGCTGTGATTCAAACTCTCAACACATGGTGTGGGGAAGCGCAAACATCAATGACAGAGGGAGAGATTTCATTGAATACATAGCAGGCACAGAGCTGGAGATTCTGAATCAGGGTGATACTCCCACATTCCAGACTAAAAACAGGAGTGAGGTTCTCGATTTGAATCAAAGCTCGGGTGTACCGAGGTGTAGGGTAGCGGGCTGGAGAGTCTCCGATGAGGAGTCTTTCTCAGACTACAAATATATCGTGTTTCGATTAACCCTACAAAAACCGGTGGTTTCCAAGATCAGGAACCCCAGAAATACACTTTGGGATTCATATAAAGAGGAGTCGCTTTGAGTTCCTCTTTATATGAATTATGCGGAATTCCTCACAAGATATGGTACCATTGCTGATTTAGAGCACGCCGCTGATTGTCTGCGAAGGGCTCTGACTACATGATATGAGAACATTCGCCCTACAGGCACAATTAAGTCTAGGAAGGGAGCAAAGTGGTGGAATACCCACCTGGAGAAACTCCGTAAAAAGACAAGGATGTTGTGCAATAGGTCAAATAGAACTAAATTGCCTTCTGCGAGGAATCGAAAAACATTCCGGAAACAGCAAGTCTCCTCAAGATTCTGGTGAAAAATCCGGAAGCTCGCCTCGGGCTCATAAGGCTCGCTAATGATGAGTTTGCCGAAGATGAAGAAGCATCTCCTAAATCACCTGATTGAAGTTCACTTGCCGGGTTTTTAACGAATCAGAACCGACCAAGAGGAGGAAGGCTGGGGCCAAGTGGTGGAGAGGTGGAGAGGGCCGACTGGAATTTCGGCGCTAAGTTCGCTGATTACAAACAGTTAGAATGGGCCGTAGGGTCCTTCTGTCGTTTTAAATCACCAGACGGGGATGGCATTTATCCAGCCTTTTTGCGAAAAGGCATGGATTTAGTCGTCCCTCCTCTGATGAAATTATTTAGGGCAAGTATAGCCCTTAAGCATGCGCCATCGGCATGGAAATATGGCAAAGTAGCCTTCATACCCAAATCTGGGAGGGACGATTACACTGCTGCAAAAGGTTTCCGACCAATCAGCCCAACGTCTTTTGTCCTGAAGACGTTGGAGAAGCTACTCGAGAGATACACTAGGGATGAGGTCCTCTTGGCCACCCCGCTGCATAGAGGGCAGCACACTTTTCAGACGGGCTGCTCGGAAGAAACTGCGCTTCATGCTGTTGTGGCAAAATTGGAGCAGGAGTTGGAACAAAAGGGGTATGCTGTGGGCACTTCCTTTAATATAGAGGGTGCTTTCAGCAATACTCGTCCAGAAGTCATCTGTCGAAAGGCTTTGAGATGTGGCGTGCCGGACCAGCTTATATGCTGGATGGGAAGCATGCTACGCCGGAGAAAACTCGAAACCAGATAGGGTGAAGGCCTAGTAAGAGGAATAGCTTCACGGGGATGCCCACAGGGGGGTGTCCTGTTGCCCCTTCTGTGGTGCATTGTAGCGGACGGCCTCCTTCGAGGGCTAAATAAAGAGGGGTACTACACTCAGGGATATGCGAAAGGCTTTGTAATCCTAGTCAGGGGGGCTCATCTGGAAACGCTGTTGGGTCTTATGAGGTCGGCGCTCCGCATCAGGGCTCTCGTTAAATCCGGAAAGTCCAACCTGGCCATTTTCACGAGAAATTATGAAGTTCCAAAAGTTGACGCTCCTGTATTTTGGGGTGGGCAACGGACGTTTTCAGATTTAGGTAGATACCTGGGAGTAATCCTAGATAGAAAGCTGAACTAGGCAAAGCACCTGGAGACCCAATGCAGGAAGTTTGTCATGACTTTTTGGATCTGCAGGAGAGCCTTTGGGTTGACGTGGGGTCTAGGGCTGCGAAGATTACAAACACTCGCATTTAGGGGTTTGACAGGAGCAATGAAGAATACGACCACAGTGGTGATAGGATTCACGCTCTGTGAGGAACCCCTACATGTTGCGATAATCGCTAGAGCGGCACGCGCGATGGGCCGGCTGGCAAGAGCAAACAGATGGACTTGGGTGATTAGACGCAGTAGGTTCCTGAGTGATATCAGCGCACTGCCGATTCCACAGATGAGGCAAGATAAAATAACAAAACGCTTCAACTTTGCCCAAGCTTTCCGCGTCTGCATACCAAGCAGGGATCAGTGGAAAGCAAATGGTAACCCGCTCCTCCATCGGGAAATCTGGTATACAGATGGCTCCAGGGGAGCGGGAGTGTCAGGAGCAGGTATTTATGACAGCAAGGGAGGGAAAGATATAGGGATCCCACTTGGCCGACATGCTACTGTATTTTAGGCGGAGATCCTGTCGTCCTTCGCTGTGCTGAAACACTAATAGAAGAAAATACTGCTGGCAGACAGATTACGATCTGTTCGGACAGCCAAGTGATACTAACTGCAATAGGGAAACGAGACCTAACATCAGCACTGGTGGCTGTCATATGGGTTCCTGGTCACACAGGGATCAAGGGCAACGAAAAGGCAGACAGAACAAAACATTGGGAATACTGGGAACAAATCCAGGGTGGCCGTCAGGCGAAATCCATCCTGGGTTATACCTATAGGATGGGCGGAGCCAGGGAAATCCTGGGTTTACTCAAGAAAAATATAAGGACAGTGGTACGAATCCTAACTGGGCACAACCACTTGAACTATCATATACCCAAAATGGGGTATAATCCCACGACAGAGTGCAGCAGATGCGTCAGGGATTACGAAACATTCCTGCATGTAATGTGCCAGTGCCCGGCATTAGCTAGACTCAGGCACCAGACACTCGAGGCCCATTTTATGAGACCAGAGGAAATTACAACGCGATCAGTAGTCGACATACTAGGCTTCGTCAAGAGGTCTGGGGTAGACTACTGAGAGTGGATAGGTAAGTATGTGGCACAATAGGCGTTATACCTGGAGCGCCAGGGAAGCTCTCCATTGGCTCCTCGCCCGTTTTAAAACTAGCTAACTAACTATGGATTGAAACGGTTCTAATAGAGCCCTTTTTTGTCATTTCTGCCTTGACTCACTATTTATTATTTATTCTTAAAAGGAAGATAGTGCACATGAAATATGACAGTTTCTAAGGTTATGCTGAAAATCCGACGTTTTCAACTCCGCATGCACCAAAAAAGCGTGGTAATATTTAACATTTTATAATATAAACTTGCAATATTACGTTAATATTACATTTTTTAGAAAGTAAGGTTTTTCTGTCATTCTATTTAATTTGTTTTTATAAAGAATAAAAAATGTTTGCTCACATTTATCTGTATGATTATTCATAGTATTTATTGATTTGAAATAGGCCCGCGCTTTTCGGCACATGTGCAGTTGAAAATATGAATAGCCATCTGTCGGATATCAACTAACTAAAAAGGAATCCTCAAAAAGAGTTATTTTGGAGCCTCAGTTCTAAATAATACTAACTGTTACATGAGCCGCAACATTACCGAACCCTTAGTTTTTTCTGTGCAGTTGAACCTGTTTTCGCAATTTCAGTGTTTGTAACAAGCCTTAATCTCGTAACATTGAAAGAGTCATCCATTGCAGATAAAGGTGTTTGGTCTTCCTCGAATGACAAAAACAAATGCAAGACAATCAGAAATATGCCTCAACTTCAAATCGAAAAGACCAAATTTTAACGAAAAAGACGAATTTTCTGCAAAACAGTTCCACTTTCAACTAGCAAATATTAATTTTCTACCGAGGAGACGAATTTGAAACGAGTTGTTATATCTTTTCAGCCAAGTAGTTCAGGTTTGAACTCAAAAGT
>CAKNWT010146363.1:3078-16929 GCA_932066315.1 Andricus coriarius
GATATTCAGCTGCTGCAGAACTTTCTTGGATGCTAAACTAAATAGTTCTGAGAAAATAAAATTCCACTTTGGGTTGAAGGCAGTCGAGAATCATGGCGATATATTACGGCCATTATTTTCAACTTTTACATCTGAAATCATACCAAATTTAAATAGTGTCCATAATTCAATGTCTATTATTTTCATCCGACATTAATTTTCTTAATTGCATAAGCTTGAAAAAGTAAAGACTAAAGTTTTTAAATTTTATAAGAATTCATTTTTCCTGATAAACGTTATTTGTATTTAAGAGCTTTGGAATACTTCAAATGGATTTCAATGTTCATTAAGTTGTAATTATGTTTCTATTAAAACTTATAGTAAATTATTTAGATTTTTTAGATTTATAAGGTAACATTTTCATTAAACTGCAACCAGAAATCTCATCATGAATGTTATTTCTTATTTTTCTGATGAATTTTGCACTGATGAGAGATGTCTGTCAAGTGTTTCGGCGTAAAGAAAAAATATTATAACAAATTATGTATGGAAAACCCAGTAAAATACTGTTCTAAAAAATCCACAAATTTTTTTCTTTTCCGAATGTTTCTGGGAACAATTTTGTGACATTCGCCTATTTTCACTTCATTTAAAAAAGTGGAAATGCTAAAATATTTGTGTACTTTTAATAATAATAAATCAACATTCTTTTATTTTCTGGACTATTTTGCAGATGCTGTCTTTCAAGACTTGGTCCTCAGATAGAACAAAAAAGAAAGCCATTCTTCTAGAGGAAAGCAATAATTTATTGTCTGATGTCATACGAAAAGGCAGTGCTAAACTGAACACGGACGGAGTAAAACTTGTGCTGGAAGCAGATGGTACAGATATTGACGACGACGACTTGTTGCATCACTTTCAATCTCAACCATTAATTTTATTAGCTGAATCTGAAGAATGGTTCAAAGCAAGCTCTTCTGAAAAAAAAAGATGAAGAAAATCTCAATTCTACGCCTGGATCTGTGGAACACGTAGAAGATCAAGGTGCCATTCCTGAAGAAGTATTGTCACCATTAGGACCATTACCAGAACGAAACATTCTTAATGAGGAATCCGAAAATCATGACTCGAACAAAGAAAACGTCAACATATCACAGTATTTACATGAGAAGCGAAATTCGTTCATATCTTGGGATGAATACAAGGTACCTTGGGAGAAACTGACGGCATCTGATTTGGTCCAGCTAGAAGCGCAGAGTCGAGCAGAGACTTTACGCTCCTCTGTGGTGCGAAAAATCGTAGGTGAAATGAGATTGCATGATACCAATATTGCTAACAACGTGTTTCGTGGAATCGCTATCCAATGCCTAATGAAATACCCTCATACATTCGAAGACAGAAAAGATGATGGTACGCGCCTGGGTAATGGATACGAGTTTACGTTCAGAAAATTCAAAGAGCATCAGCATTACCTCGAACGCCCTCACAAAAGGAAATCGCAGCTAAGCTTAAAATTAAACATTCCTTCAAAGTCTCGTAAAGCATTAAAAAGTGTACAAGCTGGTACAATTCACTGGCAAATAGAATCTACAACACTTAATGAAACAAAGTCTGAGGAAGAGAAACGCCTTGCACTGAATGAACCAGACCTTGATGATATACTGAAGGATCAGGCCAGACATGAAATTTTTGTCAATGATCTCGAAGCAAGTTATGGGCAACAAAGACTCTTTCTAAATAATTTGGAAAATTTGCCGGACGTCAACATTATAAAGCGAAAATGGCCCATTCTCCTGCATAAGGAAATCATGTTTTGGCACATCAAAAAGCTTACGGGACAGGATATAGAAGTATTCAACAACTGCATGGAAGATAAGTTTCGAAAAATCTTGTTTTATGGTGTGTACAATCATCAGCTATGTATAAATTTGGAAAGCACCGACAATGACGAAAGAAATCGCTGGTTTTTGAATGTCTTGAAGACGCACTTCAATGAGGAAACAAATAATTTCATCCCAACATGTGATGTAAGTGGTATGATCTCAAGTTGTACATAATTTTTATTTTCCATTCCTTTTAATAATGCGTGGAAATTTTTATTTTCTTCTTCCCGTTTATTCGTCCGATAAAAACACTGTGGTAGTTTTTTCATAAACTTCGAAAATATAAAGCAAATAAATAGGTAAAAGTGCAGGATTGCTACCAGGCTGTTACTAGATTCCTGTTAGGTTGGGATATAAAACCAGGGTGTACAGCGATTCCTAGGAACGTAATCCAAGATCTTTTCCAGGTCAAGAAGTCAAGTTTTTCCAGTTCTCCTTTTTTCACATTAAATAATTAAATAGTAGTTTGTTATAGATGTAAAATGTGAAATCTCTGAAGTATTTTGAAATCTTTGTGGATTCGTTGAAATCTCATAAAGTACTTAAAATCTTTGTGAAATCTTTTGAAATTTCTGTAAAATGTTTTAAATGCTTGAAATCTTTAAAATCACTGGAATCTTTGATATCTTTGTGAAATTTTTTTTGAATATTTCTTATTCCTTATGAAATCATTGAAATATTTAAAATGGTTTAAAATCTTTTAAATCTGGTGTACAGCATCCTTTTTTAAATCTTTGGAATTTTTCGTAATCTTTTGTATTCATTTGAAATCATTAACATATCTGTAATCTGTGTAAAATCTTTTGAAATCTTAGAAATCTGGTTTACTATATTCTTTTTAAAAATCTTTGAAATCTTTTGAATGTTTTAAAATCTTTGGAATTTTTCTAAATGTTTGAAATCTGGTGTACGCTCGCCTTTTTCAAATCTTTAAAATCCTTTAAATCTTTTGAAAGTTTTAAAAATGTTGTGAAATCGTTGTGAAATATTTAAAATCTGGTGTACACGCCTTTTTTAAGCCTTTGTAATTCGTGAAATCTTTGTAAAATGTTCAAAATTCTTTGAATATTTTAAAATCTGAAATATTTTGAAACCTTTTAAAATCTTTAGTAATGTTTTGTAATCTGCTGTATACTCAAAACCTGAGTGTTGAAACCCTTCAAAAATCCGTTAAATGGCCATGGCTCATTCTAGTTCTGAAACTGAATTAACATAGAAATTTTCAACTTATAATTTTCATAATTTGTAAGTTAAATATCACAAAAAAAGTATACTTTAACATGCAATCTATAAAATAATTGGTGAAGTCTATAAAAATCGCCCCCCAGTGGGGGAAAAAAAATTAATGATGACCTACAGACGTTTTCGCGATATCAATAAGACGTCTTTTGGAACATGTCTTTTGGACATCCTAAGGATGCTCTTAAGACGTTTAATGTCAGTATTAAAGGTGTTTTGAGAACGTCCTATGTCTTTAAGATGTCTTTAGGCTAATCTTAGGACATTAGACGTCTTAAAGACGTTGTTTTGACTGACATTGGACGTCCTAGGAACGTCCCAATGACGTTCTGGGGATGTTCATGGTTTTGTACCCACTGGGCTAGAAATCACATTATTTATTCTGAAATCTGTAAAATATCATTTACATCTTAATAAATCAAAAAATTTTCAGTAGCAAGACTTTTTAGAAACGAGATGTTTCTCTCATAATAGACTAAAAGATTTAAATCATTTTTTGTATTTCAATAAAATAACAGTTTTAAAAGAAAAAAATTTAATTCAAGGTGGTCGTGAAAAATTCAAGGAGATTTCTAGTTTTTCAAGGTTAAAAAAAATTCAAGAAGAATTTTAGGTTTTCAAGGCTTTCGAGGTCGCTGGACACCCGGAAAACAATATCAGTCTTTACAGTGTCTTTATTATATTTGATTTTAACATATTTTTGTCAAATGAAGGGTGTTAGTACAGAACTAGATAATCCACTTTCTTTCGAATATAGATTTATTCCATACAAAATTCTTGAAAAATCGAACACGCTGTGATAAAAAGATTTGTTCGAATTCTCTTTTTTTAACACACTAATAAAAAATGCAATTTAAATTTAAGTCAAAATTGTATTGTTATAATTTTATTGATAAGTAACATGTGCGAAAATTTAAAAGAGATTTAATTTCAATTTTAATCTGAAAAGCACATTAAAACTTCAATTTCAGTTTTCGTGATTTATGTTTTATTGAATGTATTAAAGATTTGAAATCAAGTTTTTCGTATCCCTCACTTTCCTGGAATAGAATCGCGAGTTTGAGGTCTCGATAATTTAACAAAAAATCTGTCTGAAACAAACAAGTGGTAAAAACGTTGAGGCCTGAGATTTTGAAATCGAAATTCTAAAGAAGCCCTTACGTTTTTATAAGACAAAAGGGCAAAGCGGGTTGAAGTTGCAATTTACGGTTGCGTTTGAAGTACAAATATTTTACTGCAAATAATGTTGCATATAAAGAAAAATAATGGTCAGAGTCGTTAGGAATATGTTACCCTAAATAATAACTTCATTAATTACTTTAATGAACTATGAATTTTCTCCAAACAGATTGGAAGTACTCCTCCTGCTATCGCATATTCAGTGGCGTACCCCACCTTAGTTCTTTTTGGTTAGTTAACTCTTTTTATACTATTCAATGTGCTATTGTTTAGTATGATACCTTAATATTAAAATTATTTCTTATTGCAGAAAATCATCGCGAAGTCGAAAATATACAGCCTGCACCAGGAGGTGAAGCTGTGGAAATGGTTAGAATTATTTCAATACAAATCTGGCTTATATTAGATGGGCAAAAAATAGAAACAACTGATAACTTAGGAGCTGCGATACAATTACTCATTTCGGTCTACTTTGTCTTCAATCGCACGTACCCTTCGCATACGGCATGTACATTAGAATTTCTGCAGCTTTATCTATGCAACATAGCTGCAAAAAAAGGAAACAGAGGAAAATTGCAGAAGTATGAAGCCAGAGCTTCGACATTGTATAAGGCTCTCCAAAAAATAACTCTGCATTGACAATAGCACAAACGGATGGTGTGGGTCGAAAAATTTTTTATTGTTGGCCGACATTGCATAATATTGTATTCTATGTTTTGATAAGGAATGTAAGCGTTACAAGGTTAACAGAAAGTGATACTATAATAAGATCATCTCTATAAATCGTTTCCGAAAATTGCATAGGACCGAATCCATTTCAAATCAGGCAGGTCCCAGGCGGAAAAGTCGGACGTATGCCGGATCTTACAAACCGCATAGTACCGCGCCATTTGTAAACGAGGAGCAATGCCAATGCTGATCAACTGTACCGTGCCGAGCGTTGGCGCGGTACTGGTTTAGTACTGCCCCAGTATGAAGTCCAACTGTTGGCTACAAGCCGACTTAGGAGTTTTGTCGAGCGTTGGCGCGGTACTGGTTCAGTACTGCCCCAGTATGAAATCTAACTGTTGGCTAGGCATCGAAATGCTAGATCTTCTCGAGCGCGGCGCTAGTGTGGTACGCGTAGCGATGACTGCCGTTATGGTCCGTGTAAATATAACCTGATTTAATCTCAAAGTACAAACAAAAATAGAAACTCGGTTATGAATATAATGTAACTAAATTCCAAAGGAAACCTTTAGTGAATTTTAAGCTGGTGAAAACTCCCATATGTATAAAATACAATAATTCTGACTTTTACGTTGAAATCTAAAAATGTTAATTATTCTCTATTCAAATCTTTATACCTGCGAGGGTTATAGTAATTCGTTAGCGCAATAATTCAAAAGTACCTACCTCGTCCATTGCAGGATGACTACAATTATACCCACTTTAAAAAAGATGTTTTGCGATGATTAATATTATTTCAATCTTTTTATTTAAGTGACAATTTATCTATATGTTATTCACATATCACAGATATAAATTTTGAAAAATGTCAATAGATGTGAACATAGGCATACGCGTGCCACACCAGCGCCATACGTGGGAACGAGAAGTATTGTAACTATGTTCATACAACAAAAATTTGCTCATTTTCGGTTACACTGCTTTGGTCTCCTTATGTCTATTCTCCATGATCTCCAATTTCAGTCACTTCATTATCTTCATTAGAACTGAAGATAGTTCAGTTGCATATATATGTACAAAAAACGAACAATTTTTAATATTTTGCAAATTTTTCAACGGCAATTTCTTAAGAAATGTTTAAAGTACCACCATGAATTTTTTCAGATTTTTCATATTATTTTTTCAATAAAAAACTACACTCCAAAGTTCACTGTTCTTAAAAGCTGTCAAATTTCCTTACTTTTTAGCAGTTTTTCAGGTCTGTAAGCTGCAAACATTTTTTCAGGATATTCTTTTTTGGCTCATTAACGTAGAACATTTCCACCTTTAAAATGATCCGTCATTCATTGAGCTAGCATTTTTTCTTCACATACTTTTTCAACGTCAAAGCCAGAGGACTTGAATTTTCTCGCCGATAGTAAGTATGTTTATTTAAAAGTTTTTTCGAAAGTGCAGTGTGTATGCAGTTTTGAAAGTAAGTACTTTTGAATACAAGAAAGACGTATAAGATGTATTGCATGTTCTGTGAGAAGTGACGATTTTCTAAACCATTACGATGACGATTTATAAAAATGTAACCTATAATTTTATTTCGAAAGGGTAACGATGTCAAGTAGTTGCTTTGCTTGCAAATCGTCGTATGACCTTAAAAAGCGTAATTTATTTTCGCCTAAGACGGTCAGTATATGATAATATTAAATATACATATAGTATACGCTTAGCGGACGACGATAGGAGCTTTGATAGGAGCCTAGGCTAGGAGGCAGACATGGTGAAAACCGTGAAAACTCAACAGTTTCAAATATTCTCACGAGAGGCGCTACAATACTTTATCTGGTATGCTATAGGAAGTGGGTACGGAAAAATGGGGGGTTTCCTTATATTAGAGTTGGATCTCCTTATACTACTTCGTGCAATTACCACTAGAATTGCAATCTTACTTTTTTTTCTTGTAATTTTGCGGTTTACTGAAAATGTACGATTTATAGGAAATTTACTACTTTGGGCAGTTATTTTAAGGTTTACTGAAAATTTACGATTTATAGGAAATTTACTACTTCGGGCGGTTCTTTTACCACCTGCTGGAAATTTGCCAATTTTTCTGTGAAAATCTAACATCTCACGAATATCCTACATGGGTCCGTGATTTTACCATTTCCAGGAGACATACATAACCTGAAAGTGCTATTGCAAAGCGGAATTGAAATACACTGTTGTCAGTAAAAAACCCTCGATTAACGTAGGTTGACTATACGTATTTTGGGTCGCTGAATCCGAATCAGAGGTCCAAAAAACCCCAGCACATCAGGGTTCTGACATAACCTCATTAAACCTCATATAATTTTTTTTAAGTCCGGGGGTCTGAACATGTTTATTATATGTTTTTGGGGCCGCTGAATCCGAATCCGAGGTCCAAAAAACCCCAGCACGTCATGATCTTGACGTAATCTCACAAAAACTTATACCAATTTTTTTTAGTCCGGGGGTCAGACCATGTTTATTATATGTTTTTGGGGTCGCTGAATCCGAATCCGAAGTCAAAAAAGCCCCAGCACGTCAGGGTTCTGGCATGAATAAAAAAAAAATTTTTTTTTAAGTTTTATGAGTTTTTATGAGGTTAAGTCAGAACCGTGACGTGCTGGGGGTTTTTGACCTCGGATTCGGATTCATCGACCCCAAAAACATATAATAAACATGGTCTGACCCCCGGACTTAACACAACAAAATTTATGAGGTTTTATGTGTTTATGTCAGAACTCTGACGTGCTGGGGTTTTTTGAGATCGGATTCGGATTCAGCGACCCAAAAAACATATAGTCGACATGGTCTGACCTCCAGACCCAAAAAAATATTTTTTTTTGTGTGGCTGTGTTATTAATAATAAATTAAAAATGGTATTTTTTACTTTCTCAAAAAAAGCGCAAACGCTTCTTATGCATCGCATGCGCAATAGTGCAGAGGCCCTCTATTCGGGTCCGGACTGGACCTTTTAATAACGTAAGAGTCCGGGTGCGAACCCGCACCCGGATACTTATGAAACTCTTTGATATTGGATCCAATCTAAAAAGTTCCTTCAATTATATTTGAGAAATTAACCAAGTCGATTTGAGAGAGAAGACGGAGTAGTTTAGTTGGAGGTATTGCAATTATTGAGATTTGTCGCGTTGACACTGCTGTTATCGCTTTCTGGCAAGTTGCAACACAAGTAAGCGATAAGGACATTTATTTCCGCTACAACGATGTGACTGAGTTTTAATTTGTCATTAATTTTAATTTAATTTAAATTTACGAAACTTTGAAATAAGGTCAGGTTAGGATAGCGAAGGAAGGGGGAAGTTATCGATATTTTTATCTCAGAAATGTCGATATATATTGATACGTTTTTTTCCCGATATTTCCCGACGACGGGAACTAAAGATGCGTAGAGGAGTTCGATAGCAGATATGGCTGCGAAGTAAAGTTGCACGGCACTTGCAGCTGCGCAGTAGAGTTACATTGCACATGCAGCTACGCAGTGTAGTTAAATGACACTAAGGGAGGCGCAGTGCACTTACATGGCACTTACGGATGCGCAGTATAGTTGCACGGCACTTATAGATGCACAGTGAAGTTAGTGGTTACTTATATATTCGCAATACAGTAGCATATCTCTAACATCTGCGCAGTATAGTTCCATGGCACTTACGGATGTGCAGTAGAGGACCATGGAACAACACTTATGGATGCGCAGTAATGTTATGGGTACTTATAGATACGGAACGTTTCGAGGCCAAAACGCAACCGGAAACGAATCCAAAACCAATCCGCTCCGGTTACGGACCACGCTATATATGCACACTTTACAAGACTTACACAAGCAATGCAATGTCAAATTACTTTAGAATTACTTCATGAATTAATTGATTTATCGTTTGTCCAATACAACTATGAGTTTAAAATTTAAAAATTTAGAAAGATGACATACATTTTGGAAATCTTGATAATCTGATAGATCTTCAACAAACTCAGTAACGGGGTTTTCGGGACACAAAACACGAATTTGGGGAAAAAATTTCAAAATTTTACTGAATTTTTGAAAATGTTCTTAATTTGATAGATTTCTATGAATGTCAGTACAAGGGGGGTTTTCGAAGTACAGAAGAGGAATTTTTTAGTCACAATTAAAAAATTTTAAAAAGCGGCTTAAATTTGGCAAAGTTCATTAAATTAGATGGTTACCGTGAAAGCCAATACGAGGGAATTTTTCAAGTTTCAGAACACAAATTTAAGGTAAAAATTCTAAAATCTGACTAAAATTTTGAACATTTTAATAAATTGGTATATTTCCATGATAGTCAGTACTCGACTTTTATGTAAATCTACCAATTTAATAGCATTTTCCAAAATTAAGTCTACTTTTAGAATTTAGATTCCAAATTTGCGTGCTGTGACTCAAAAAAACTTCTCGTATTGACTTTCTTAAAAATCCACTAATTTGAACCAAAATCCCAAATTTAACTCGTTTTTTTAATGTTTGAATTTTTACATCAAACTCGTATCCTGTGTCATAAAAAACCTTATCGTACTGACTTTCATGGAAATTGATTAATTTAATCAAGTTAAAAAAATTAAGGTCCTTTTTATGATATTTTTAATTTTGAACCCAATTTCATGTTCTGTGACTTATATTTTACAATCGATAAATCAATTAATTCATCAAGTAATTCTAAAGTAATTTAACATTGCATTTGTTGTGTAAGCGTAGTGCAGTGTACACATATAGCGTTTTCCAGAACCGGAGCAGATTTGCTTCTGTTTTGTTTCCAGTTGCTTTTTTGCTTCCGAACGTTTCGTATCTATAAGTACCCCTAACATTACTGCCCATTCCTTTGTATTACCCCATGGACCTTTACTGCGCAGATGTAAGTTCTATGTAACTCTACTGCACATCCATAAGAATCCCCAACATTACTGCACGCTATAAGTGGCATGTAACAACTGCGCATCCATAAGTAGCATGGAACTTTACTGTGCAGATGTTAGTATCATGTTACTGTACAACGCATCTATACACGGAAAAAATTTATCCGTAAAAAAGTCACGAACTCGTAGCTAGGTCTCGGATATGAGACAAATTTATCGGATATTGATGTATTTTCGTAAATAAGCTGCGAACTTTGAGAAAGAATTGACGAACTCGATTTGAAATTTCTAAAACGGTTCATCACTTTTTTTTACGTGAGTAATTACAAAAACATTACGAGTGATTGGGAAAAGATTCTCAGAGCACTCACGAGCTTGCCCGACAAATCTGGGAACTAGAACGTAGGTTTGCCTGTACGTGGCCCACACACACGCTTGCGGTGCGTGTGTGCACTCATATGTGTGCTTCGACCTCGTCGGATGAGTGGCTAGAAGTTTTATAATACATGTTTTGTTGGGCCTCGATGGCTGCACGTGTTTACGCACTCCTGGTTTATGTTTACAAACTGGTGAGTGAGCAGTCTCCGAGGGTTCGAATCTTCTGAGTTGCGAATTTATAAATTCATATAAATTAAATCGCACAAATAAAATTTTTCCTTTTTATATTTCAGCATGAAATTTTCGGGAACTGTTCGTAGGAAATTCGAACTGTTCGTAAAACACTTCGAAATTTATCCATACATTTTTCATAGAAATGCGAATGTAATGTTTCATTTTTTTATCTCGTATCCGAGACGTAATTGTAATTGTCACAGACGTAATTGCCATCTAACTCTACTGCGCAGCAGCAAGTGCCGTGAAAATTTTCTTCTCAGACATATCTGCCATCGAACTCTGATGCGCAGCCGAAAATTCCGTGTGACTTGACTGCGCGGCCAGAACCCGAACTCGAACGCGTTCGGGTTTAAGTCTTCATTGTGCGTTACTTCAAGTTTAGGTTTAAAGTTTTGTGAGTGATAAACCCGACAAGATATCCAAGATATATATACACGAATTAAATTTATAGTTAAAGTGACTCATAATAACCTCACAAAAATCGCCGCCGGCCGCCCGGAGTAAATCACATCGCAGTTTTTTGTAAGAACTTATAGGTTATGTGCTCCTTTCACATACTTCAGTTTCGAGTTCTCATTGTGCGTTACAAAATCTCAGTTCACGTCCGGGTCCCTATTGAAAATTTCGACGTCGTAAACTACGTCGTAAACGACGTCGTAAACTGCGTCGTAAACGATGTCGTAACCGACGTCGTATACGATGTCGGAAATTGGGATAGTAAAGGACGTCCTTTACGACGTAGTTTACGACATCGTTTAAGGCGTAGTTTACGACATCGTTTGAGGCGTAGTTTATGACGTCCTGGTTTAACATATTATGAAAATGCTTCTTTTTTATTTATATGAAGTTTTTTACGGACTTTAATTGTGGCTTAGAATAAAGGAAGATAATATTTTGAAAAAATAATTTATTTTTTCGAAGTGTAGTATCAAACATTTTTTATAAACGAACTGAATAAGTTGATAACATACGGATATGATAGAAACTTTTTTTATATTGTATACATAAATTATTTTATGTAAAACATAACCCTTTAAACATTAAATATTATACTTCCTTTGTCAGCTTTTAACCACAGCTTTTGTTTTCTTTTTGTTTATCGTGGAATTTACAAACGAACTTCTAAATTTGCTTTTCTTCACGTTTCGTTAACATTTTCCTTTGTTTTCTGTACAATTTGACTGCGGGGATCAGGAGCATTTTTCTCACTCACTCTGACGAGAGCGAGTACGACAAATGCTCCTGATCTGGCAACACGTGTTGCCATGTGCCTGGTAGCTTCAGTTTCTAATTACATATTAACCGGCCGGAATTTTTCTCGTACGCAATTTCCAAAAAAGTAGGAATCTGCTGCTAGCGTCTTTCTAAGATTTGCAGTCTTTCATTGTGAGTTTTGTGAAAAAGATAAGTTCATATTTATGCAATATTGTCAAAGAAAGTTTTAAAATTTTAACGTTTATATAAAAAATGTTAGGTTATGAAATACAGAAATTTTGTTATGTTATGTTTTGTTTAGGTTAGGACTTGAATCCAATACTTTAAATGCATTTTTTAATTTAAACCAAATTTTCTAGATTACAATGAGTAAGCCTACGAGATACAAAGAGTATCTAGAACCTGGTTCAGATGAGCCCATTCCATCAAGCTCAAGGTATAGATACAAGAAAGCGTGTTAACAACGATTCACTTCGTTTATAAAAAATCTTTCATACTACACCTCGAAAAAATAAATAATTTTTTCAAAATATCATCTTCTTTTATTCTAAGTCATAACTAAAGTCCGTAAAAATCTTTATATAAATAAAAAAATAATTTTCATAACACGTTAAACCAGGACGTGGTAAATTACGTCTTAAGCGACGTCGTAAACTACGTCGTAAACGATGTCGTTTACTATCCCAATTTCCAACATCGTTTACGACATCGTTTACGACGTAGTTTACGACTTCGGAATTTTCAGTAGGGGTTCGAATTAGTACGACCCGAACAGACAAAGATCACTCTACGGTAAAAAAGGACAGAGTTATCTTCGGGATCGGGTCTCCATTGTGCTCAGACCCATACCTCCAACTAATTTTTCTCTCAAATCGCCTTTGTTAATTTCTCAAATATAATTAAAGGCAATTTTCATACTGGATCTGATATTAAAGGGTTCCATAAGGGTCCGGGTTCGCACCCGGACCCTTAACTAATTAAAAGGTCCAGTCTGGGCTCGAATCCGTAAGGAACCTCTTAATTTCGGGTTCAACCTAAAAGGTTCCGACACCTGGTTTGTACTATTCAGCTAATATACCACCACGTCCTCCATACGGGACTGCGCCCTAACTTCAACGACCATGGCGACTTTTAAACCCTGTTTTTGCCGTCAAATTTATTCTGGCTAACAAAGTGTGGTAAGTCGCAAATTCGGCGATTAATTTGCTAATTTACGTCAAGTATCATTCTTTTGGAGTGCTTATTGTAAGCGGAAATATGTGATAATTCATTATTTATAGCAGCTTTTTTAAATATAAAGTCAGCAAGTGACACTTCGCCCTCGTTACTCTCCTCCAGGGTAAAGTCAGGTGTACTATACCCTCTTGTCAATTACCCATTTCGACATTACCCTGTACCGTAGCCGAATTACCCAGAAATAACGATTACCTTCAACATTTGTTACCCCCAGTTTTTTCGGTGGTTGACTATCATGGTGAAAATCATGGAAACCTCATAAAATGCATGGTTTTTCGAATTTATCTCGGTGAATATTACAATTTTTGGAGAACTTCTCAATTAGGCCAGGCGGCAGAGCATAAAAAATGGTCATTTTCGACATTAATTCCGACTAAAGAAATTATGGTTTTAAAATGTTCTTTGGGTCAATATAAGGAACGGTTTTCGTTATCCCCCTCCCCCAACCTCTGCGTATCTTTTGGCAGTGGCGTAAACTTTCAAAAAACAGTTTTTTATTTATAACTCGTTTGTTTATGGTTTTTTTGCAAACTCCGCGTTTACAAAAATTAAAGTACATAAAATTCTACATAAAAAAGGTTGTATTGATTTTTTTCATACGACCCATATTTTTCGAATAATAGCCGGGCAAAGTCCAAAAATTTGTAAAAAAATGTTGAAAACTTGCACTTATACTAGTTCTGAAATGATTTTGACAAATTTATGCACTAATTGTCGGTAAGATCAATGCTAATAAGTAAATAATACATTAAAACTTATTTTTTATTTTTATAGATAACTTTATTAATGGAATAAATGTTTTTATTATATACGGGTTTCACAATTGCGAGTCTATGTATGTAAGTATTTGCGACCATTAACTCGAAAAATTTAGAGAATAGCTTAGGCCCTTAGTCGTTGGAATGTTGAGAAACATCTACATACATCTATGGTT
>CAKNWT010146671.1:2724-17362 GCA_932066315.1 Andricus coriarius
AACATGACTAATATAGGTTTAAAAAACAAATTTTTCCTTTCCAGTGATACTTTTGGGAATAGCTCTTGCGTCAATGATAGGATTCTTATTTGCAAATTCATATCTTCAAAATGTAATTTTATCGTGTGTTTTTAACGCTGCAATGTCTTCAGCTTCAAGTGTTATGTATTCGTTCCTTGTTGTACTCTTCCCCACAAATTTCAGGTATTTTATATACCGCGTCCTATAATATTGTGATTGTTCTATATTTTATATTAATTTAATTTTTAATTTTTAGAGTTTTCGCAACAACAATATCAGTATTTTTCAGTCGCTTGGGAACTGTTTTTGGAAATGTGGCATTTGCTTATCTAATTGATAATTACTGTTCTATTCTCATCACGACTGTCATCATCCAATTATTTTGTAAGATTTTTGAAGTTTTTTCAAATTGGTAATTGTACCTTGACAATTATTGTACACAAGGAAAAAATTTTTATTTTTAAAAGAAAAATAGTGCAAAATCAAATTACAAAATTAAAATATATTTGAAAAAAGTAATTGTGGGTTTTCGGAAAACCTGAAAACCAGTAAAAAATATACGAGGCACTTTAAATAACCGCAACTGATAACAAATTTTAAATTTATTATTTTAATTTGAAATTGTTTTATTTCATTTATAAAAGAATCTACGTTAAAAATGTCATAAGATTGAGATTCTTATCTTTGAATATTGATGTTCAGGCAAAATGAAAAATTCTGCAGGGATAAATTAGGGGATTTTTAAAAATAAAGTTTTGCAGCATCACTTATATAATATTCTTTTTAGTAATTTACTAATCTTGTATTTATATTTTTTTGAAGCTGCTTCCTCCTGACGATTATATTTTTAGTAACAAAATTTATTATTTTGTTGATAATTCGATAATTATTGGTTGAAAATTCATATTTTTTGGTTGCAAATTGAACTACATAGTTGAACGTTGAATCACTTTGTTAAAATTTGTTTTTGTTGGTAAAGGTTTTTCATTTTAGTTTAAAATGTAACTCTTTGGTTAAAAATTCGTTTTCTTTTAGTTGAAAATTAATTAATTTACTGAAAATTTAATTATTCCAATTGAATATTCCTCATTTCAGTTGAAAATTTATCTCTTTGGTTGAAAGTTGAACTATTTCGTTGAAAATTTATCTTTTTACATTCTCATCCTATAATTAGAAGGTATTAGATTTGTGTAATTTGTCAAATTTCCACGTTTTGAGACCCCCGGAATCCTAAAAAGAAGTTTGTTAGTACAATAACTTTCGAAAAAATTGACATATTGTTTCGAGCTTTGGTATACTCTTCAAGTGTTCTAAAATGAAGGTCATGTTCGTTAGCCAGCCATTTTGGATAAATATTCAAAAAGTTAGAGCATTTACAAAATTCCAAAAACCATCTTAAATGAACATTTGAAGCCAAACAATGCACGATATAAAAAAATGTCAAAGGAAGAAAACGGTTGGATTTTGAATACCCTACAAAATTATTACAACAACTTTTTGAATTAAAAAAAAATCTAAAATTCAAGTTTTGACAGCACAAAAAATAATGAAAAATCAAAAATTCCATTTTTCGGTCAAACTATACAAGATACGAGAAATATGATTTGACAAAAATTGTTTATTCAAAAAAGATCTGCAAGTTTGCTAGAAATTACTTCTTGATAGGTCGTTTAGTTTTTTTTTTCGTAAAAAACTACATTAAAAATAGAAAAATTGAATTTTTAGACAAACGACACAAGATTATTTGCTTCGTTGTTTATCTCTTTGGTTAAAAATTTAACTATGTATTATTTTGTTGAAAATTAATTTTTTTAACTGAAAATGTAAATTTTTAGAAAATTAACCTTCTTCATTAGAAGTTTCCTACTTTTTGGTGTAAAATGCAACTGCTTGGTTCACAAAAAAACCTTTTTCGTTAAAATTTATATTTTCGTATTGAAAATACAACTGTTGTACAGTTGAATTAAAGTTGAATTAAAAGTTAAAGTTCAACAATCAGGAAGAATTTTTTTCCTCTCTTGACTGGAAAATCCTAATTTGTTGAAACTTCGTCTCTTTGGTTGGAAAATTCGTCATTTTAGTTGAAAATTCATCACTGTGGTGAAAAATTTGACTATCCTATTGAAAATGCGTTTTTTTAGTTGAAAATTGATTATTTCTTGTAAATTTA
The DNA here is from genome assembly GCA_932066315.1 of Andricus coriarius. Taxonomy (NCBI): domain Eukaryota; kingdom Metazoa; phylum Arthropoda; class Insecta; order Hymenoptera; family Cynipidae; genus Andricus; species Andricus coriarius. The sequence goes on from CAKNWT010146671.1 coordinate 4,916, forward strand.
ACTTGTCCATTTTTTGAATAAAATGTATCTTTTTTTAGTGGAAAATTCAAGTATTTTTATGAAAATTCTTCTTTTTTCTAGAAAATTAAACTTCTTGGTTGAAAATTCGTCTTTTTGGTTTTAAAATTCATCTGTTTTAGTAGAAATTTTATCTTTTTAAGTTGAAAATTCAACTAATTGCTTAGATATTCATCTGTTTAGTTAAAATTTTAATTATTTTGTTGAAAATTCAAATTTCTGGATAAAAATTTAACTGCTTGATTGGAAATACGTTTTTTCGGTTGAAATATTAAATATCAAATTTTTGGTTGAAAATTGATCTTTTTTTTTTGAAAATATATCCTTTTTTGAGAATTCATCTTTTGGCTCAAAATTCATCTTTTTATTGAAAATTCATCTTTTTCTTAAAAATTCATCTTTTCATTGAAAATTCGACTTTTCGTGCTAAAAATGCAACTACTCAGTAGAAAATTCAACTGTTTTTGGTTAATGTTTAATTTTTTTCTCGAACGATTATATGACTGAAAATTTATCTTTGTATATAGAAAATCCAAGTCTGGTTAAAAGGGCAACTAATTTATTGGAAAATTGATTATTTTGTTGAATATTTAAGTATTTTGTTACAAAATCATTTTTTTGTTCGAACATTCAACTATTCTGTTAAATTTTCCTCTATTTGGAAAGAAAATTCTTCCTCTTAGATTGAGAATTCATTTTTTTGTTGTTGAAAATTCAACTGTCTTCTAAACAATTCAATTGTGTGGTTGAAAATTTATCTGTTGTTGGTTGAAGCTTAATCCTTTTTGTTTTGATAATTCGACAATTTGGTCAAAAATTTAGCTATTTTCTTTGAAAATTTAACTATTTTATTAAAAATGTATGCTTTCTGTTCGAAAATTTAATGGTTTTGTGGAAAATTTGTCATTTTGGATTGAAAATTAATCTTTTATGATAGAAAAGTAATCTATTTTGGTTTAAATAAATAAATTTGAAAATTTTGAAATTCTAATATGAAATTTTTTTATTCTGTTTATAAAAGAGTCTATGTGAAAAATGTTACAAGATTAAAATTTTGGACTTTGAATGTTAATGGTCAGGGAAAATAAAAAATTTCTCAGGGAAAAATCAGGGAATTTAGAAGATGCAGTTTTGCCACCACCTTGATGAAAATTTAAAAACAATTTCTTCTATTAATTTTACTTATTTTTATTTCAGTTAGGCCTATAGCGCTATATTGAGACTTCCAATATTTTTATTTGAGCTATATCTTCGTTTAAACAATTTAAATTGATATACATTTTTTTACGTGCACATAATTTTTATTCATCTTTTTGTGTTTCAGTGGCCATAGTATTGAGTTTAACACTCCGAAAGCAAGTTTAGAATCTCAAGAAGAATTAAATAAAATTTAATAAATTTGTTTCATCACTACTGAATTGCAAAAGTAAATGAGTGTGTCTACCGTTAATTAAAAAAAGATTGGAAATGTAAGGAAAGTGGAGGTGCAATCATCATTATTCTTAGCGCTCCATAACGAAGAAAAAATTATATTTGTATATTTTATAATATTGTTTATTTATTAGAAATATTAATAAAAATAAAATTTCTTTGTCTTGAATTTCTACTATTGCCTCGTTTGTTTGTGCGAAAAGGTGCACATTTTTCTTTATCTGGAAGCCTTGACGCATCTGCTTTTATTTAAATAATGTTTAGACTTTATTCAGATACAGTTGAATTTACAATTTTAAAATCATATACAAAAGATTATTTTATGTTTACTAACCTTATCAAGATGATGTTATCGAGAAGCAAAAAATGTTCACTGAGTGTTTAAAAATATTTGTTATTGAACGACTCAGAAATTGTAATTTTTTAAACATTTTTATCTTCTTTTAAATACCTGAATTTTGCAAAATTTTACATCTCAACTACTCCTGGTACAATTTTTATTATTAAAATTCGGAAAATGTTTGTATCTACTCTTTTTCCAAGATTTCAAAATATCTCTCCTACCGATTGTAGAATATTCCTAGTTGGTAATGGAATGAAACATAGTACGTTATACTAGAAAAAAAATAAGCAACCCTTTAGTGTTCATATTTCAATAACCTAATTTTGTATATTACGAAAAAACTTCCTGTGTGAATTTTATAACAATTCTTGGTTATCAAATAATAATCTTCTCACAAATTTTTGTTTCGAGGATAATAAAATGATGAAATGTTTACCTAAGTTAAGTAAGTAAAAAAAATTTCGCTCACTGAATTTATTATGTTTGAAGAAAATAATAAAAATTACGACTTTGTCGATTAGCGAGTTTATTCTGTATCATATAAGTAAGTACTATACATTCATATTCATTTGATTTATATTATATAGCTACTTAACTTTTTATAAATTCCTAAATAATTAATCAATTACCTTATCTTAATTTCAGGACTGTCTATACTTGAGTTTTTATATTTATAGTTTGGAAAAATGAAAAACGATAAGCATATTTCTAATTAACTACTTTATAATTACTTAAAATCATGTTGACTTCTAACTGTAATTAGTAGACCATAAATTCTCAAAGTATACGTCACTCATATTGATACACATATAATTACCTTCCAAATATTCTACCTAAATAAATATGTATACTCCGAACATTCTCTCTTTCTAAATTCGACGCAGAGTTACGGAGAGACATCTCCAAGAAAGTAAGTATTTTATATCGTTTCGAAGACAATTTTTAAGATTTAGTGAAACTTGCGCAACTGTCATTTCTGAAGATCTTTTGTTTGCTAATTTTATCTTCGTGTAAAAAAAGTATTTTACGTATTTTTTCGACTTTCGGTACTTATTATTAAAAAAAGATCGAAGATTGCAACAAGAAAAATAATAAGAAGAACCTGTTAGGATGTGACAGATGCACACTGGGGTGACATACAGTGGGGAAAAAGCACCTTTCTTGGAAAAAAAATACAATTTTTCTAAAAATTAAAAATTAAATATTTGTGAAAATTTAAAAGTTGTGAGGAACATTTCTCAAAACGACACAATCAACAAATTATTATTGTGTTAACTTTTGATGTGCAAGTCAGACTTGCGCGACTGTCGTTTCTGACGATCTCTTGTTTGCTAATTTTATCTTGATGTAGAGAATGTATTTTCCGATTTTTTCTGACTCTCGCTACTGATTAATGAAATAATATCGAAACTATCTTAAAACGAGACATTCAAAAAATCATTTTTGACTTGTCTTTTAATAAGCGCTTTTTTTAAGGTTTAGTGAAAGTTGCGCGATGGTCGTTTCTGACGATCTTTTGTTTCCTAATTAATAAAATAATATCGAAGTTTGCAACAACAAAAAAATAATAAAAAGAAAACCCTGTTAGGATATGACAGATGCTTATTGGCGTGACACATAGTGGAAAAAAGCACCTTTTTGCAAAAAATAGACAATTTTTCTAAAAATTATAAATTAAGTATTTTTATAAATTAGAAAGTTATGGGAAGCATCTCTTAAAACGACATATTCCACAAATTATTCTTGAGATGTCTTTTAATGAGCCTATTTTTGAGTTTTAGTGAAACTTGCGCAACTGTAGTTTCTGATGATCTTTCGGATTTTTTCGGAACATTTCTCAACACGACACATTCCACAAATTATTTTTGAGTTGTCTTTTAATGGCACAGGGGTCACACAGTGCAGTGGGGGGAAAACCACCTTTCCTAAACAAAAATATAGAATTTTTATATAAATTGGAAATTAAATATTTGTGAAAATTTAAAAGCGGTGAGGAAAATTTCTCAAAACAAGACATTCAACCAATTATTTTTAAGTTGTCTTTTAATGTCCCCTTTTATAAGATTTATTGAAACTTGCGCAACTGTCGCTTCTGACGATCTTTGTTTGCTAATTTTATCTTGATGTAGAGAATGTATTTTCCGATTTTTTCCGGCTCTCGGTTCTGATTAATAAGATAATTTCGAAAATTGCAACAACAAAAATTATTATAAAAAAACCCTGTTTGGATGTGACAGATACTTACTGGGGTGACACAAAGTGGGTAAAAACACCTTTTTTGGACAAAATAGACAATTTTTCTAAAAACTAGAAATTAAATATTTTTATAAATTACAAAGTTGTGAGGAGAATCTCTTAAAATGAGACATTCAACAAATTATTTTTGACTTGTCTTTTAATAAGCGCTTTTTTAAGGTTTAGTGAAAGTTGCGCAATGGTGGTTTCTGACGATCTTTTGTTTTATAATTAATAAAATAATATCAAAGATTGCAACAAAAAATAATAATAAAAGAAAACCCTGTTAGGATGTGACAGATGCTTACTGGGGTGACACATAGTGGGAAAAATAACTTTTTGGGTAAGATAGACCATTTTTCTAAAAATTATAAATTAAGTAGTTTTATAAATTAGAAAGTTGTGAGAAGCATCTCTTAAAACGACATATTCCACAAATTATTTTTGAGTTGGCTTTTAATGTCACAGGGGACACACAGTGGGGGAAAAACCACCTTTCATGAACAAAAAAATAGAATTTTTATATAAATTGGAAATTAAATATTTGTGAAAATTTACAAGCGGTGAGGAAAATTTCTCAAAATAAGACATTCAACAAATTATTTTTAAGTTGTCTTTTAATGTCCCCTTTTATAAGATTTATTGAAACTTGCGCAACTGTCGCTTCTGACGATCTTTGTTTGCTAATTTTATCTTGATGTAGAGAATGTATTTTCCGATTTTTTCCGGCTCTCGGTACTTATTAATGAAATAATATTGAAAATTCCAACAACAAAAATAATAATAATAAAAGCCTGGTTGGATGTGTCAGATGCTCATCGGGGTGACACACAGTGGGAAAAGCACCTTTTTTTGGAAAAAATATACAATTTTTTTAAAAATTAGAAATTAAATATTTTCATAAATTAGAAAGTTGTGAGGAGCAGCTCTCAAAATAAGACATTCAACAAATTAATTTTGACTTGTCTTTTACTAAGCGCTTTTTTAAGGTTTAGTGAAAGTTGCGCGACGGTCGCTTCTGACGATCTTTTCTTTCATAATTAATAAAATAATATCAAAGATTGCAACAAAAAATAATAATAAAAAGAAAACCCTGTTAGGATGTGATAGATGCTTACTGGGTTGACAAATAGTGGAAAAAAAAACTTTTTAGACAAAATAGACAATGTTTCTAAAAATTAGAAATTAAGTATTTTTATAAATTAGAAAGTTGTGAGAAGCATCTCTTAAAACGACATATTTCACAAATTATTTTTGAGATGTCTTTTAGTGGGCCGTTTTTTGAGATTTAGTGAAACTTGCGCAACTGTCGTTTCTGATGATCTTTCGGATATTTCCGGAACCACCTTCCTTGAACAAAAAATAGAATTTTTCTATAAATTGGAAATTAAATATTTGTGAAAATTTACAAGCTGCGAGGAAAATTTCTCAAAACGAGACATTCAAGAAATTATTTTTAGTTGTCTTTTAATGTCCCCTTTTTTAATATTTAGTCAAACTTGCGCAACTGTCGTTTCTGACGATCTCTTGTTTGCTAATTTTATCGTGATGTAACCGTACTTTCTGATTTTTTTCGGCTCTCAGTACTGATTAATAAAATAATATCGAAAATTGCAGCAACAAAAATAATAAAAAGACCCTGTTAGGATGTGACAGATGCTCACTAGGGTGACACACAGTGGGGGAAAACACCTTTCTGAACAAAAAAATATAATTTTTCTATAAACTGGAAATTAAATATTTGCGAAAATTTAAAAGCTGTGAGGAAAATTTCTCAAACCGACACAATGAAAAAATTATTTTTATGTTAATTTCTGATGTGCAAGTCAGACTTACGCGACGGTCGTTCACTGGGCTGACACATAGTTGGAAAGAGGACCTTTCTTGGACAAAATAGACAATTTTTGTAAAAGTTAGAAATTAAATTCTTTTATAGATTAGAAAGTTGTGAGGAACATTTCCGAAAACGAGACATTTCACAAATTATTTTTTAGTTTTTTAAATTAATAAGCGCTTTTTTAAGGTTTAGTGAAACTTGCCCGATGGCAACAAATAATAATAATAAGAAGAAAACCCTCTTAGGGTGTGACAGATGCTTACTGGCGTGACACATAGTGGAAAAAAGTAACTTTTTGGACAAAATAGACCATTTTTCTGAAAATTAGAAATTAAGTATTTTTATAAATCAGAAAGTTGTGAGAAGCATCTCTGAAAACGACACATACCACAAATTAATTTTGATTTGTCTTTTAATGGGGATTTTTTTTAGATTTAGTGAAACTTGCACAACTGTCGTTTCTGATGATCTTTCGGTTTTTTTCGGGAAAGACACCTTACTTGAACCAAAAAAATAAAATTTTTCTATAAATCGGAAATTAAATATTTATGAAAATTTACAAGCTGTGAGGTAAATTTTTTAAAACGAGACATTCAACAAATTATTTTTAAATTGTCTTTTAATGCCCCCTTTTTAAGATTTAGTGAAACTTGCGCAAGTGTCTTTTCTGACGATCTCTTGTTTGCTCATTTTATCGTGATGTAGCCGTATTTTCCCAATTTTTCAGGCTCTCGGTACTGATTATTAAAATAATGTCGAAAATTGCAAAAAAAAAAAAATAATAATAAAAAACCCTGTTTGGATGTGACAGATGCTTACTGGGATGACACACAGTGGGAAAAAACACATTTTTTGGAAAAAATAGACAATTTTTCTAAAAATTAGAAATGAAATATTTTTATAAATTAGACAGTTGTGAGGAGCATCTCTTAAACCGGCACATTCCACAAATTATTTTTGATTTGTCTTTTAATGGTCTCTTTTTTTAAGATGTAGTGAAACTTGCCCAACTGTCGTTTCTAAAGATCTTTCATTTGCTAATTTTATTGTGATGTAGCCATATTTTTCGGATTTTTTTGGCTCCTGATACTGATAAATAAAATAATATCAAAGATTGCGATTAAAAATTAATAAGAAAACCCTGTTAGGATATGACAGGTGTTCACTGAGCTGACACAAAGTGGACAAAAACACCTTTCTTGGACAAAAAATCACAATTTTTCTAAATATTAGAAATTAGATATTTGTGTAAATTTAAAAGTTGTGTGGAACATTTGTCAAAACGAGATATTCAACAAATTATTTGTAAGTTGTTTCTTAATGTCCCCTTCTCTATGAATTAGTGAGACTTACGCAACTGTTGTTTCTGACGATCTTTTGTTTGCTAATTTTATCAATACGTAGAGCCGTATTTTCCGAATTTTTTCCGGCTCTCGGTACTTATTAATAAAAATATGTCGAAGGCTGCAAACAAAAAGATAATAATAAAAAAGCCGTATTAGAATGTGACAGATGCTCATTGGGAAGACACACAATGGAAAAAACATATTTTTTGGACAAAATAGACAATTTTTCTAAAAATTAGAAATCAAATATTTGTAAAAATTATAAAGTGGTGAGGGACATTTCTCAAAACGATATTCAACCAAATATTTTTGAGTTTTCTTTTAATTTATTTAAATAATTTTAAGATTATTTAAATAATGCGTGATTGTTCAAGTATATAGTTTACCTAAAAAAATCGGGTAAAACACTTGTCTCACCAAATTTTCGACAGATTTTAATATTTTTAAGTAATAATTTATATAAAAAAAAATACTCGTATATATTAGGAAAAATTTAAATTATTTAAACAATTTTATTTTGTTTAAATATTCAAAACTTTTTAATACTTTCTGAAATACGTTAATTTCGTGATTTAACTGAAAAAACAAATGTTTAAACAAATCAAAATTGTTTGAACAATTTAAAATTACTTAACAGATGACTTAGTATTCTCAAATCACCGATCAATGATTATTTATGAAAAAAAAACTTTCAAAAAGCGTTATTAAACCACAATATTATATTAAATAAAAATTTTCTCACTTATGAGGTTTTCTTTGGGGAACCATAAGAGTGGTTTAAAATCACTCATCGTCAAAATTTATGATTGATTCTTATATTCTGACGAATCCTGAGCAATATACTGAAACACAAAATTTTTTATTTCATTTTATCGCGTTTGAATATTAGATTTACAAAAAGCGTACTTTTTTCCATGTTAAATCAATGGGAAACTCTATGGTCTTTGGTCAACCACTATATATTAACCGATTTCGTTCCAATTTGGAGATTTTTTTTTGTTGATTTTGCACAAAACTGTGGGCTGAGAGCAAAGAAATTCTAAATGTGAAAAATAAGGGCCGCCCTATGGCAAGCCCCATGAAGTTTAATACGTTTTTCCCATAAGACAAACATGTGTTTTTGTAAATTTGATTTAGAATCGTCAATATTAGGCGATTCGAGTTAAAGCTCAACATTTCTCTTCATAATTAGCTACAGAACAGAAATGAATAATTATTTTTTAAATATCACCTCCATAAGTCTGTTTTATAGGATCCCAAAAGCCCCCATAAGTGATACATTGGGTTTTGCGAGATTTTAGTGCTAATTATGATGTTTTTAAGGTTTTTTAAAAATGAAAATTGTTTCTCTCTCATAGAGTATTACTTTATAATGATAATAAGATGGTTAAATAAATTGAATAAACAATTTATTATTGTTGATAGCAATTTTCTCTTAGATTAAAGTCAGAAAATCGTGTTTTTCCGATGTTTTCGACTTGTTTCTAATTTTGTAGTTAGAGCGAGGCAATAATCAATTAAATTTACCAAGCATAATTGTGTAAACAATGTATTATTATTTAAAATAATATTATCTTTTAATAATGCTAGAAAGTTGCGATTTTTTTCTGAAATATTCAACATTCTGTCCACTTTTCACTTCGATCGAGGTAATAATTATAGTAATTTAACAAAACTAATTGTGTGAATAATTTATTTTTGTTTATAATTATATTCTCTTAGACTTTTTAGTTAGGAACAAAATAATGAGTTTTAATATTAATTTAAATAAAAAGCTCTCATTAAGTACTTCAAGGAAAATTTACATTTAATATGATACATATAGAAATTTTGAAAAATATTTAATGTATCTGTTTTATTTTAGAAAAATATATTTACAAAAAAGAAAGAGATTGTTTAAAAAATTATTGATAATTTGCTTAAGCAATCACCTTTGTTAAATTGAATTACTTTTTATCTCGCAGTAGTGAAATGTGGAAAAAATGTTGAATACTTCAGAAAAATCGCAACTTTCTAGCATTATTCTAAGAGAATATCATTATAAATAATAATCAATTGTTTAAAAATTATTTCTGTTGAATTTGATTGATTGCTGCCTCGCTCTGACTAAAAAGTTAACAATAAGTTTAAAAATACGGAGGAAACGGCTACTTTTTAACTCTATTCTAAGTGAAATATGTTAAAAACATTATTAAATTGCTTAAATATTTATCCAAACATCTATTTGTAAGCAGAATGTAGTATTTTATATATTAGAAACAATTTGTATTAAAAACCCGCAAAACCCATCATAATTAGCACAACAAACTCGCAAAACACAATTTTTCACTTATGGGTTTTTTTTGGGACCCTATAAAACAGACTTGTGGGGGTGATATTTAAAAAATAATTACTTATTTGTATTCTATAGCAAATTGCGAAAAGAAATGTTGAGTTTCAACTGGATTCACCTAATATTGACGATTCTGAATAAAATTTACAAAAACGTCTTTTTCCTTATGGGAAATATGTGTTAAACTACATGGGGCTTGTGGAACCTCTAAATATCATTTTTTTTAAACTCATTTATTTTTTTGTAGATTCGAACTAACTTAGGGGCTATATGCATGAAAATTCGAAAAAAATTAAAAATGCGTTTTAGTAATACTATTTCATCAAAAACTCTAAAATTGATTGAAACAGGTCATAAATAAACGTAATGAATAACTAAAAATAATGTTAAGTAGGTAAAATTAAGATCAAAAGTGTTCATAATGTTACAAATGAATGAAAAAATGAACAAAAGTAATTTTTTTGTGATTCGCAATGATTAGCTATTTTAAATCCATAGTTTTTGTATGATATATGATAGATATTATAAGGTGCTTACAATTAGTTAAGAATTGCGGCTATTTACCAATTATTCAAACAATTTTCATAAACAAATGCACACTTTCACCATTTTTTCACTAATAGGTTTCATTTTTTGCGGTATCAACTCGAAATATTTTGTCAACGACTCCTTGCTATCATATTTTTCATAGTGACAATAAATGTTTATTATATAAACAATTTTTATTAACAAAATGCACATTTTCACCATTTTTCATGAATACATTTTATTTCATTTGAGGAATAAACTCGAAATGTCTTGTCAAAGACTCCTTGCTGTCATATTTTTTAAGTTGATAGAAGCTGTAAATTCTTTAAACGAAAATTAAGCCTATTTATAAAAAATGGTAAAAATGTGCGTTTATTTATAAAAATTGTTTATATAATTGACAGTTTTTGTCACTATGAAAAACATGACAGCAAATAACTCTTTGTCAAGACATTTCGAGTTGATTGCGCAAAAAAATAAATCCATTCATGTAAAAATGGTGATAATGTGTATTTGTTTATAAATTTTGTTATACAATTAATGGTGATCCAAATTTATTACTGTTGAAATTTTGTTTTCTTTTTAGCGATCGATCCCCCTAATATTTTCCTTTTCCGGAAAAAATTCCCCTTTTTTCATTCAGGTCAACATTAACACGTGCTACGGGATTTTTGAAACTATCATGGGGTTTTTAATGGGAAGAGCTCAAGTTTCAAAAAAATTGAAATAAGAAGTACTTGATATTAACATTCTGTAACCATTGCATTATTCCCGGAAAATGACCCAAAAAATGCAAAATAGCAGTTTTATGTAAAATTCATGCTCAAGTAGGTATTTTTTTAAATTTTTTCAACATGAATTATTTTTATTCAATATGTAACAAGTTTTCAAGTATTTTTTAGCTAAGTTTCAATGTTTTAATAAATTATTATTTGTTTAAACAATTTTTTTCCAGTATATCATGAAAAGTTAGCATTTTCTTGAATTGATGGCGCAGTTAACAAATGTTAAGAGTAATATTTTTTAATCGTAGTAAGTAGTCAAACGGCCAATTGGGGGTAAATAATAAACATCAGTGTATGGTGTTACGACGTTTCGCCAGATTGGTTTTCTGGCCTCATCAGGCTAAAAATATTTGTTTTATTAAAAATAAAATTCGCATTGAAAACAAAACACTTTTTTACATCACAGCGGTATCAAATAACATTGAATTTAAAATTGATATTTAAAATAAATAAAAAGGGCCATAAATTTGTCCGATAAACGATTCCATTTTCACAATCTTAAAATTATTACTCAAATACTACTTAAAAATGATTATCCTATCACGTTCATTAAAAAAAATATTAAAACTCGTATGAGTACAATCAAATTTTCACGCACTAATAAAGAAAAACATAATTAAGGTAACAAGAATTTTTTACAAAAACCTAAAGTTAGTCTTCCTTACATATCGAACATTTTTTATAAATTATCTACTCATGTTAAGAAAGCTAACATAAGAACTTTACCTTCTTTGAAATCTTCTCTAAACGATTATTAAACTTGGTAAGGATGTTTCTGAAAAATGGGATCGTACTTAGTTTATAAACTCACTTGTAAAAATTGTGAGGCTTCTTACGTAGGCGAAACTAAGAGATCGCTAAAAACTCGCATAAATGATCATGAAAAATACGGGAAAGAAGAATCTGTAATTAATTTACATCAGAATAAATTCAACCATATATTTGATTTGAATAACGCAAAAATATTAGATTTTGAGGCTGACCATAAAAAACGTCTAATTTCTGAGATGATTTATATTAAGAGTAATCCGAGCAGTATACATAAAAAAGAGGACATTCATGCGTTAAAATTCCGATATTTCCCTATTCAGCAAAAATTTAATTGATAATATTTTATTTACCTACACATTCAGATTATCAATTTTGAATTCAGTGTTATTTGATACCGCTGTCATGTAAAACAGTGTTTAGTTTTCAATGTGAATTTTATTTTTAATAAAACAATTCCTTTTAGCCTCATGAGGCCAGAAAACCAATCTGGCGAATCGTCGTAACACCTTAAACTGATGTTTATTATTTACCCCCAATTGACCGTTTGACTACTTACTACGATTATTAATATATGTTGGGTGATTTACCAAAATCTGAAGTAATATTTTTTTAGTTAGGATATTTGACAATTCACCTGGAAATGGTTTTGTGTTTTACAATTAATTTTAAAACAACACAAAAAAAGGTATATATATTTTTAAGTAAATTAAAGTTAGATTTTTTATGTTTCGTCCCGGACTGACTCACTGGACTCGTCAGTAAGGCTATGTGAATCAGTCCTACCTTATACATTTTAATTGATCTAAATTCATTATAATGTA
>CAKNWT010147588.1:901-14946 GCA_932066315.1 Andricus coriarius
ATACTTTAATATTTGCGATTAGTTCTTTAAATGGATCAGCATCTATTTTCTTGAGCCGTCGCCGCCACAAAAATTCGCAGAGGTGATCTGCAAGATTGCTCCTGTGCGCTCCTCCTCGTGAGAGGAATCGTCGCATCCACCGCCAAGATGACTCGATGTTTTGAGTGTGTGCTCCGGTATCGCTATTCACAAACTCCTCGGAATGATTAACACTTTGGTGAACAAATCCATGATCTTCGAGATTGACATAGCCCTTCCAAAAATCGGTGTGAATCTCTGTCCCTTCTGCTACATGCTTTTTTATTAATCTGATTAGAGTAGCCTGATATCTCTTGTTATCGTGATAGATTTCCAACCGATAGTTGTGAGGATGACGTCTGTGAATCATTCCGAGGATCCATGATCCTTCAACTATCCATTCTTTCTCATTTTTTCGACGGCCGATTTTGCACTCATATATTTCAACTACTTCTCCGACACCTCCAATGCGACCTTCGTCTTCGAAGTGACTGGCAAGAGCAACCATGCAGATCTCCCAACAAAAAGAGAAGCGGTCTGCAACAGTTTCTCGCGAAATCGACTGACCTTCGACAATGCTACTTTCCCGGATGGTTTGTTCGAAATTCAAGCCTACAGCGAAACAATAAGAAATAAGCATACATGCCGCTGCGGAAATGTGACACCTCTCAAACCACGTATTTTCCGCAACGGTATTTGTGTGACGATACTTACCTGCTTTATAACACAAGAACTGGCCGCAAGTCATTTCAGACTCTAAAAGTCATTTTTTTTGTGTTTTGAGAAAAATCGTTCAGTTGGAATGAGTTCAATTTGTCTCAACCACTGGCGTGTTTTTTCTCTTTTTTTAAGAATCATACTCAGACTGAAAATATTATATGTTTCATTCATCTTGGTTAGAACTCGAGAGAAGAAACCTTCGAAAATAATGAATGCACGCATCAAATACACACCTGTTAGTACTAGGAGCGCGGACGGTGGAGAAAGACCTGTCGCTTATTGCACTAAAATTTGTTAAATTTTATCAGATGTATCGATAATTTTCTCGAAAACTATCACTCGTATGAAAAAATGCTTAGAACAAAAAATGTGTATCTCGATAAGGTTCACAACTTTTGTTTCACAGATTTTGCAAACATTTGCATATTGACTAATCTTAACGCAAAAAACCTTGATTTTTAAGGGGCTTTTTCCATGATAATCGATGTACCACTAATTTTCGCGTAATCTATTACTTGTAGATAAAAATGTTACAGACAAAATATGTGTAACTCGATTACAAGTACAACTTTTGTTTCCAATATTTGATAATATTGTGCGTATTGGTTTAACTAAACGCAAAAAACGTGACCGAACGCATTTCCGTAACTTTCTTCGTCTTTTTCTTGTTTTTACAACGCAATCCTCTTTTTCTCAAAAAATAATGGTTTCAGGCAAAAAGTGTATTCCACAAAAGAGATGTATTTTTATACTAGCTAAAACTTTTGTTTAAAACGTTTTTCGATATTCTGCGTATTTACTGAGATAAACTCAAAAAACATGATTTTTATGGTGTTTTTTTTATGGTTTTCACCATGAAAATCGCTTTGTCGCCAATTTTCACTATCATATTCGTAATCAGCGCGTCAAAATACATAAGTATACGAAGTTTCAATAAAATCGGAAAATTCAGCTATTCGCCACTTAATCCGAACTTTGAAAACATTTATCGATCTATGACCCTGCTCCAACCCGTATACACCCTGCTAGACACCCGTATCTTTGGTTTAAAGAATCACAGAGAGCACCACGCTAGACCCTTATAGGAGGCCGAAATGAACTTTGAAGACATTTATCGATCTATGATGCTGCTCCAACCCGTATCAACACTGCTAGACACCCGCATCTTTGTTTGAATGAATCACAGATAGCACCACGCTAGACCCTTGTAGGAGACCGCAGCGCACTTTGAAGATTAAATTCTATATACAAATCCCGAAGAGGACCCTGTTAGGCCTCCATTTAGCAATTATAATAAATAATTTCTGTTACCCAGTCCCCATGTGGAACCCTGTTACACCCGGATAGCATTCCGTAATGATGTTCATATTTTCCCAATAGAACCCTGTTAGACCTCTGTGTTGTCCCAGAGTATAAAGTTTGACAGTTAAACCCAGGTAGTTTAGAAACCAGCCCATCTGGGTTCTAAACGGCATTCTATTGTGTTCCAATCCGGTTTCTTACGGGTTTTTTACGTAGGGTTGGTTGGGACACTTCAGCACAATGTTCATTTATGAATGAGTGATTAAACTAAAGTAATTTAGCAGCTTCACGTACTGAATAAAATGCTATTCATCACGAGTATAATTGCTGTTTCTAGGTTTTTCCTGAAAAATTGCCTTTTTTGCGAGTGCTCCATTTTTCACCGGGTAATGACTTTTTGTCCATATCGAACGTATTAAGAAATCTTAAAAATGCCGAAATATCAAAAACAATGATTTTCAAGTGGAAATCAAGTTATTCAATCACAAATTAATATTCGATTCTCTTATTTATAGATAGCATTCGTAATAACATGTTTTATAGGTTATAAATTAAAAGAAAAACGACTTCTGCCAATTTAAGTTAATATTCATATGTGAAATTTTTATAAACATTATTTTATAAAGTTTAAAAACTTTCCTCAATGTTGTTTTTAAGAAGCAAGCACTACAGTCAAACTCTGATTTAACGTTCCCGAATTTAGCGTCTCCAAGAATTCACGCCGCGCCGCGGGTAGGCTTGTCAGGAGCTGCGCGGGGTGTGCGGGGTACGCTAAATCAGGTTCAGTTAGGGAAGGTCAGGTCCAAGGACAGCCCCAAACCCGACGTTAAATCAGAGTTCGACTGTATTTACAACACTGGAAGTATTGTTTATACCAGCTTTTCTCCTTATTGCGATCTACTGTCACCGAAAGCGAAAACGAAATCAAATGTACCGCTCATTAGAGTTTTGAGTCGGGTAAATTTCCCTGGTAACGTACGGTAATATTGATAAGATACCGGGTGACTTATCCGACGTTCGTTCTCGGTGAGAATTTATTTTTTTCTCCTTCCAAACTTCCAATATTTTTTATTTAGTGCACCAAAGACAAATATCGAAAAAAGATAGAAACTGGAATCATTTTATTCAGCTGTTTCTTTAAAAGCGTAGAGGTGCTAAGAACACCTTACCTTCAGCGTAAAAATATCACATTATTTAGTTTAAATAAAAAACTTTACTGAATGTTACACGTGTGAACAGTTTTGTAAATAAATAATTGTTGCTTATTTGATTTTATTATTTCAATTATTTATATTTATTCAAATCTAATCATTATATTTTTTGAAGCTTTTGTAGTATTGCAAGACAATTACACATATTCCTGTACAGGAAACTGCACACGAACCTGTACAGGTAATCTTGACGGTTCCTGTGCAGGAATTTGGCGAAGGAAACTGTACATGATCCTGCACAGGAATCTGCAGCAAAGAAACCTTTGAATGATCCTGTACAGTAGGGTGGGTCGAAAATAAATACTTTTGGAATTCGAAATCGCTATAACGCGGAAAAGTAGAGCATTGGGGTCCACGGTGTGCCTCGATTGACTTCAACCCAAAAGGGCTTGCATATGCCGTTTTTTTCTGAATATACTTTTGGGATGCCCCACAATCATTTTGAGCTCAAAAAGAAAAGAATCGCTTGGGACTTTTTTGAGAAAATTTGTTTTTTTTTTTTTTTTGAAGAGGTTAATCAACATATTTTGATGAAAATAAGTTAAACGTGGGATTTCATTGGCCCAAACCATTCAGTTTGGCATCCAAAAAGGGCTACAGGTGCTGAACACCTTACGAGAACTGAAACCCTTCAATATTTTTGAAAAATGGTGAAAAAGTGGGAAAAAATAAGTTTTTTGAAAATTGCCTTATTCCAGTTCATCCTATGCCCCTATCACCTTCACAAGAATTAAAGAGCTTAAAATGGTCTGCAAAATGAAAAAAAAATCGAATGTTCTATCACTAAAAGTTTGGGAGTTATGGCCCTAAGAAGTCGATTTCAAGCGAATAATTTGCATGAAAAAGAATATATATATAGTTTTGGGGAAATAATTTATGTCCTGTGAATATCTGGTAAAAATTGTCGAATAGCTAATTAAAGAAGATTTAATTTTGAGTCGATTTAAAAAAATATTGCACTAGCTCTAATAGAACCAAAATTATGGCTTTTTGAATATGATTCTTTTGTAATGAAATTATGTTTATCATGATTTTTTAAACAAATGATGCTAGAGCAATATTTTTTTTCGATTTGCTAAAAATTAGGTCCTCCTTAACTTATCTGGTGGCAACTTTCTCCTAAAACGCTGAGGAATTTTATTTATAAAATTTATGTTACACAATATTTCATAAAAAAAACACATTCAGAAGGCCATAACTTTTATTCTTTTAGAGCTAGAGCAATGTTTTTTTTTAATTGACTCAAAATTAGGTCTTCTTTAATTATTTATTCATCAATTTTTACCAGATATCTATAGGAAATAAGTTATTTCCCGAAAACTATATATATATTCTTTTTCATTCATATTGTTCGCTTGAAATCGACTTCTTAGGGCCATAACTCCCAAACTTTTAGTTATAGAACATTCGATTTTTTTCATTTTTCAGACAATTTTAAGCACTTTAATTCTTGTGAAGGTGCTAGGGACATAAAATAAACTGGAATAAGGCAATTTTCAGAAAACTCATTTTTTCCCACTTTTTTCACCATTTTTCAAAAATATTGAAGGGTTTCAGTTCTCGTAAGATGTTCAGCACCTGTAGCCCTTTTTTGGATGCCAAACTGAATGGTTGGAGCCAATGAAATTCCACGTTTAACTTATTTTCATCAAAATATGTTGATTAACCTCTTCAAAAAAAGAGTTTTCCTAAAAAGGGCCCAAGCGATTTTTTTCTTTTTGGGCTCAAAATGATTGTGGGGCATCCCAGAAGTATATTCAGAAAAAACCGGCATATGCAAGCTCTTTTGGGTCGAAGTCAGTCGAGGCACACCGTGGGTCCTAAATAAGTATAATTAATTTGAAATCGATCGACATGCAGCTTAGTTACCCGCGCTCGAAAAGAAGGTTTTAAAAATTTCTTGTTTGCAGAGTTTTTAAATTTTATTGAGTTTCAATTTTTTTACATACTTGGTGGTCAAAAAAGTCTTCTTAATTTTTTTCGGATTTTAATCTATCATTTTCTGAGAGATAGTTCCTATTTAATTTACCATTGTTTCGGAAATTTTTTTAACACGTTTGAAAGTAGAAGGAGAATTATTCGAGGTACATTAGAACTTTTTAGTGACAAAAACGCATTAGGAAAAAAATCCCCAAGACCCAGGAATGGAAATTGGCAATACAGCGAATTTTTAAATTTTTGATTTGGGCATTTTATGAACTTATCTTCATAACTTAAGTTTAAACATTTTTGTGAGCATATGTGGGTTTTTCAAACATATAAATACACTAGAAAAAAAAATCCACAAGGCCCAGGAATCGAAATTGGACTGACAGAAAATTTTCTTATTTCGAAATTTTGTATCTAACAGAATCAATTTTTTTTTATTCATAAGTTTAACATTTTTCGAGCTTGTGTGGAATTTTTAAGCCTAGAAATACACTAGAAAAAATTTTTTTTTAAAAAGAAACGCCTATTCAGTATTTTTAAAATGTTTTGTTTCCCATTTTCATTTTTGGTTCTCGTCGATTTTTTGCTAGTGCATTTCTAGACTTAAAACTTCCACACAAAGTCGAAAAATATTAAACTTATAAATGAAAAAAATTAATTCTGTTAAATACAAAATTTTGAAATAAGAAAATTTGCTGTCATTACAATTTCGATTCTTGGGTCTAATCGATATTTTTCTAGTGTATTTCTATATTTAAAAAACCCACACATGCTCAGAAAAATGTTTAAAATACAAGTTATAAGCATAAGTTCATAAAGTACCAAACTACAAAATTTTGAAATTCGCTTTTTTCCAATTTCGATTCCTGGGTCTTGTGGATTTTTTTTCTAGTGTATTTCTATGTTTGAAAAACCCGCACATGCTCACAAAAATGTTTGAATTTCAAGTTATGAAGATAAGTTCATAAAATGCCCAAATCAAAAATTTAAAAATTCCCTGTATTGCCAATTTCCATTTCTGGGTCTTGGGGATTTTTTTCTGATGCATTTTTGTCATTAAAAAGTTTTAATGTACCTCAAATAATTCTCCTTCTATTTTCAAACGTGTTAAAAAAACTATCTCTCAGAAAATGATAGATTAAAATCCGAAAAAAATTAAGAGACTTTTTTGACCTCCAGGTATGTAAAAAAAATTTTAACTCAATAAAATTTAAAAGATCTGCCAACAAGAAATTTTTAAAACCTTCTTTTCGAGCGTGGATAACTAAGCTGCATGTGGATCGATTTCAAATTAATTATACTTATTTAGGACCCCAATACTCTACTTTTCCGCGTTGTAGCGATTTCGAAATCCAAAAGTATTTATTTTCGACCCACCCTACTGTACAGTTTCCTGTACAGATTCCATTACGAAGAAAATTGTGGCGCAAGTTCCTGTACAGAAACGTATATAGGACCCCTCACAGAAAGACATCAAAGGAACCTTTGGAAGGATCCTGTACAGAAACACGTATAGGGTCCTTTGCAGAAAGCCATCGCTAAAACTCATGTCGTTTACAGCCATATAGTTGCCTTCCTTTTATTCCCTTGAAGATCCAACTCACCATCGAGAGAGCCAAGCAACTAGCGAACCCTCGCGGATTAGTTCCTACGCAGGTTCATGCATAGGATCCTGAACATGCTCCTGTACATGAACCCACACTTCAATTGACTCTGTGAAGAAACCTGTACAGGATCATTCAAAGGTTACCTTGTATACAGGTACCTTTGCAGGATCATGTACAGTTTCATTCGCCAAATTCCTACACAGGAACCGTCAAGATTACCTGTACAGGTTCGTGTGCAGGTTCGTGTGCAGTTTCCTGTACATGAACATGTGCAGGATCCTCTGAGGTTCCTGTACAGGAAGTTTAAGCTGGGTCAATCAATGTTCAGGATGTTATAGTTAATTTTCGATCATTTGATATATTTTTTGCAATAAAAAATATTTTTAAAATATACCAAATGATCGAAATTTAACTATAAACTCGTGATCATTATCTAATTACTTTCAAAAATAATAAAAAAGCATTATAATTGAATATTCTTATAAATACTCGAAGCTTCGGTAACATACGTTATGTGACCGGTAGTATTACCCGATTTTAAATTACCGAGAATTAAAAAACTCTTACGCTCATGCGCGAAGTGTAATACCCAAAGAACATGCAGGTGTCCCAACCAAGGAATATTGCATACACATAGTTAATGTGAGTATTTTTGAAATATATGAATGGTTATATTAAATTCATTAAATTCCCTGCAAGCAGATATTTTATACTTTTCAACAATATTTCGATAACATAATGACAATTCACTGGAAAAATGCCATAAAATTTTACTTTCGATAGCTCTAAAGTGATTTCCGTTCATATCTAGGAGTAAACTAACAAAAAATTATTTTCACTTTAGCCATGTATGCATTATAATACAAGAAAACTTGAATAATTTTTTCAGATTTGTAATGCCTAATCTATAACATTTATCCCCGCTGCCCCAACCAAGGGCACTCTCCCCTAAATATTCCAAGTAATATTTCTATAATATTTATCATAGCGTGAAATGTGCGGGAGGACTTGCATTTATTTTAACGCCGATAAGATATCCCTAATAATTCCCGTAGCGGGAAATGTGCGGGCGGACTTGTATTTTAACGCTGGCAGGATTACCCGCAAAGATTCCCCCAGGATCCTGTGTGCAATTATCTTGTCGAGCATTCTCGCTTTAGATCCCGCCGGGATCTCCGCCAAGATACCCCGCCAAGAAATTCGGCAGCATCTGACTAATCACACTGTGTTTGCTGGGTATCATTCTGTTTTAGATTTTGAAGCCCTGAAAAGTTGAAGGCTGATTCCTTAATCAATGGTTTGTTATTAACAAAAAACGTTCAATCCCAGCATTTTCTCAACACGTTTGCTTGGATTGTTACTTTCGATGTTTTCAGAGTATAAAATAAGCTTTAGAATGAGCCTTCAGCGAATATCCTACGATAAATAGTTTACGAGTATGAATTTGTTAATTAGCATTGTGCGTTTTTCAGTGAATAAAACGCGATGATGAATTTTCACACATTGGATTTCCGGTTTACCGGGTCCCGATATACCGGATAAGGTGGTCCAAGGGGGCGAGAGAGAGGCGCTTACAAGGTTAGCAAAGTTGCGCAGCTTACAGTTCGACAATATAAGAAGTCACAAGCGAGAAGGAGAAGAACGGTTTGGAGAGTCCCGATTTACCGTGGAGGCCATTGAGGGTACTCCGAAACTCCTGGTAAAGCGGGAGTCCAGTGTAATTGCAAAAGAAAATCACGATCGGGTTTTTGCTATTGGATTCTTAAATTGGATAGTTTAAAGTACTAGAAAACATTTTTTTTATTTCACAATCCAAAAATGACAGAGGCGCGGGGCAGCGCTTTATTTTTTTTTAATATTCATATTTTAAAAAAATCTGTTGAGTTCAATTTCGCTGAAATATCTAACAGATTGTACGTCTTCAGTAAAAAGCCAAATATTTTCACATTTTTTATAACAAATCGTTGTAAACAATAATTTTCTTTCCATACTTACAGCTGCCAGAAAAATCGGAAAAAACTATGTATTCAGGAAGGTGTAATTTAATTATTTTCCCCAAATTTTACGTGCAATATATTCGTTGAAAAAAAAATATTATTTAACAAATTTTACAAAAAATTGCTCAAAACTTCGCTGTCAGCTATAAGTATGGGAAAAATTATTCTTTATAACAATTTGTTTTAAACCATGTGAAAAATTTCTTGATATCTTAAAGATACTTTTTCCTGAATATCACTCACTGAAATCACACACAACGTTAATTAACAAATTCATAGCTCGTAAACTATTTGTCGTAGGATATTCGCTCCACGATCAAAATTGAATTTTTTGGATCTCAAAGTTGGGAGGTTATTTTTTTGCCATCGTGCTCGACTCTTGCACCAACCCTCTCACGCGTCGTGTATGTGTGATACCTTGAAGCTCATAATGCGTTTGGCTCTGTTGATAATCACTCGATGCGAGCAATTACACAGTTTTTCCAGGCATTTTTCAATTTTGTTTTAAAAGTCGTAATGAAACATGAAAATAACACATAATATAATTATTATTCATTGCTATCGTTCATTTCTGACCGTAGTCAGCTGTTCTTCTCATTCTTATTGCTCCAGCCTTCACACAGATACGGCCCGCTCAACTGGGTAAGACGAGAGCCCCCTTGCTACCTGCTCGTCTTCCTTTCACTTTGCTCCGCTTTTTCTCGTAAACTCATTTTCGGTCTAAGGCTGGTTTCTTCGTTCCACGTCACATATACTCTAAAAATAAAGTCCTATAAACTTTTTATCTTTTTCTTAATCAAAAGTAACAATCCAAGCAAACAAGTTGAGAAAATGTTACGATTTTAAGTTTTTTGTTAGTAACAAACAATTGATTAAGATATCAACCTTGAACTTTTCAGGGCTTTAAAAGAACGTTCACACAAATATTTCCAGACAAAAATGTCAATTTCTCTAACTTGTTCCAGCAGATGGTCTATTTTCGGTTAATTTGAGTGTACTGGAACGAGGCGGGCGGGATGTTAATACTTTTTTAAGCCTATTCGATTTGATTTAGTTAAAATTTAAAATAGGTTTATAATTCAGAAATGTTCATTATTCCTAATAAGGTTTGTGATTGTTGATAGTTTGTCCCTAACGATATTGTTCCGCGCGGTCACTGTTCTCAGTGTCTGTCTCTCGAGACCTTGCGACCGTGGGTGTAAGGTGGTCGTGTTGTTGTAATGGTGGCTCGCTCGGTTGGCTGGGCGGTATCCGGCTTTCTCTTTGGCTGTTCTGTTTTGACTTTCGTGCTGCGCCCTGGTGAACTCTTTCTGAGACCAAGTTCAACGCACAACATTATTTAAAGTGATATTGATTATCGGTCATAATGCTTACTCTAACGCAAAGTGTACTCGATTCAAATAAATAATTCTTGAGCAGTGTCTAGTGCTTTTCCCGTTTGAATTATTGTGAAGTGATTTTATCGACTGGATCGTCTGCTGGTGTTGTGGGAAGAGACGAGTCGAATGACGTATACATCCAGTTGCGTCGGGCTCGATCTTTCCGGGAAGGATTGTGGTCGTAGCTTCCGGAGCCTACGTCTGGGCTAAGTTTACAAAACGATCTAAATATTCTTTATGTATATCAGAAGTGACGTATTTGAATTAACTCGCGGGTTGAAACTCGTATCGTGGTTGAATTGGATTAAATCACATTGGAATTAAATTAAATTAGTTGAATTTCTACTGGCCCCTTTTAAATATCGGTTGATTTTCACTTTTGTAAAGTAGCATCTTTCATTTCATTGACATTAAAGTGACAGTACGTGGTTCCCTCGCTGCCCCAACCCAACCGCCATTAACTTGCTAACACTAATAGAATGCTATTCCACGAACAAGTATCTTTTTTGAATTTTCATCATTTCAATGAATGCATTTTTATATCATAGGTGCCGCTCACTAATAGGGTGTCGGCAATACCCTTGTTTACCCTCCTTCCTAGGTATACATAAGATAAATATATTTTTAAATTTTGATTTACTGACATAATTTGTGGATGCATCTAGTATATCTAAGCAAAAAGTCAAATTAAATCACAATATTCCTTTGTTAATAATTATAAATATAATTTCTTCATAGCTACATGTGTATGATACAGAAAAATGTTGATCATCGGTTGTCAGGAGCAATTTTTGTTACAGGTCTTTAATCGGTATTTAAGTTATCCATATCAACAAAAAGGACACAACTCGCACATCCCTTTATTATTTGCTTGTTTCTACTTCGAAAAAAATAATGCTTAGTTCAATTTACTTGTTTGTTCATTATTCAAAAACAGAAGCGACGATCAAAATAGCGCTTCGAACGAAGATCGGAAAGTCATCGAAGGAAAGAGAGCAGCAGTAGTTATTTTAAAACCCAAAATGGGCAACAACCAAGTACTTTAACTCTTACAGCCTCAGACCTATCAATATTTTAAAATTAAACTACATTCTATATGAATTAAATAAAAAAATATTTATAAAAATAATGGAAAATAGGAATAATAAATTATCAAATACCAAATTCTATTTTTTTATACTAAAATCGGCATTAAATAGCACAATTTTCTCAAAAATAAATAACTGAGACTGATAATATTAACAATACAATAACTCATGCTAAAAATTAACGTCGATCTCTTGCCTCCGATAACAAGCCATAAGTTTTAAATCATTAAGTTATTTAACATTTTAAGTCCTTTCGAAAGGAGCAAAAGTACAACAATAATGGCTGCTTCTGAGAAAAATTTAATTCACAAACTTCTAGTTTCTAAAGCGAAAATAGTATATTTCGATATGTGGGACCAAATGGGCAGGGAGCATCCGCCCGTGAGGCATCGTGCATCGAATAATATTTTTCTTTACAAATTACAATGCAAAGACAGATTGTCTACCGTTTACAGACATCGAATATACTACAATGACAAATGACTAACCCAACCTCACCCAGAATGATGTTTACCTAGTGAGCGAAATGTTTTGGTAACTATGGAGAGCATTTTGCTCACCGGTGAAAGCATTTTGCTAACCGATGTTGGGGATTTTGCTCATAGTCTTCGTGCACGATGCGGAATCGACCATTTTCTATGTTAGGAAACGGTGACCAATAGAGGGCTATGCATGCATGTGTAAAGAAAAAGCTATTTTCTCACCTGTAAAAACGCTCTGAAAAATCCAGGACAGAATCGGAATTTCTTGTAACGTATATGCAATAAATACAAACAGTTTATGCTAAAGATAAGTAATACAAGGATATTGCGAATCATGTTTCGAGACACTCGAGTCAGATGGCGAGAGTCCAAGTGGTCTCATATTGTTTTTTTTTGTTTGCTTTTTTTTTCTTTTTAGTCAAAAAAAGTGGCACAGATGGCACTGTAGATTTCCGTATCTGCAGGCGTAGATTTTTACATTAAAAGAGAATCGTGGTAACCCTTTGAAAACTGAACTCCTCAAGCGGAATATGGATGGCAAATGCCGCGATCGAGTGCTCGTAAATGCAGGAGTAAAACCGATTTCTCGATGATCAAACGCTTGGACATGTTTCAAAAAATCCCTGAAAAGAAATTGGATTTTGCATGACTTCTACCTTCATTTTATCTTACTCTCATCAAATTTCTTTTACCAGGGATTAATCTGCACCTTTCGCAAACGAGGTAGTGCCTCGTCTTAACTTTTCTCACAACTGTGCAGCTACGTTGAGCTCTTATCTTAAGTTATGTACAAGATGTTTCTTGTTTCCTCTTCGTTTTTCTGGTCGATCATTAAAGAGAGGATCCAAGCAGGAAGAGAGCGGAAGAAACCCGGATGTCGCGGTTGTAATTGAAAGAAATCATTATCACCGAGTGGTCGTTAATTTCTAAAAGCCATCCGAAAATTTTCGAATCGGCTAAGCACGATTAACGAGAAGTCAAATTAAAAAGAATCATGATTACTAATAACAACTGACCGTGTTGGTTCGATAGACGGTATAATAAGTATTTTTCCGACACTCTTGTAAAATGAAAAACTATTTAGATAAAAAAAATTTCGGCTTTATGAGAGAGAGGAAGACTTGAGTGCCGGAAGACGAAAAGATCGTGATAATCTGTTCCGATGCCTTGTTCCGACACAATTGAAAAATAGCTAACTCTTTTATACGCGATTATTACCTAGCTTAGTATTTAGAATTCCTAGAGGTAAACGCGCGATCAAAAGAAGATCATTTTGAGTCCAAATATATCTTCAATGCTTTCTCTCGTCGTGGACTACTATAACTCGGCGTTGTTCCTAGAGACAATAGGCGCGAGTTTTCCTTGTTGGTGAACTCTCTTTTTTCCTCTGGATTTAGTTGCTTTAAAATCTCCTTGGAATCCCTGCAATTAATAAATACTATTTTTAATTAAGGAGGGACATGTGGCATTTCGAGATCATAGTATCTGGAAAAAAGTTGTAAAATATGTTCTTATAAAACACAAAAATTGTTTGAGAAGATTACTTATTTCGTGAGAATTCCATAATACCACATATATTATGCTTCTAATTGAAAATTAGGTCAAATTTCTAAAAAAAACTACTTCATATTTCTCGTGGTGTCAACAGCAAATTTTTCAGACATTATACCAGGCGTATACGCTTAAATCCGCTGTTTGCTCAGAGATGGCGGTAATGAACATATTTAGCTACAATAGAAACGTCATGCTTTTTTTGTGTGAGTTCGACACCTGGCTACATAAATCAGTGCACATATTCAGTTTTTTTATACAACAACATTAATTTTTTCCTTGAGTAATCATGTCTAGTTTTGTGCCAGAAAAGGAGCATTTGCGGGAAGCTCTACTTTTTTGCTTCAATTTGAAGAAATTGGCTGCCGAATCACATCGAATGCTTGTGAAGGACTATGGTGACAGTGCTTTATCGGAAAAAACTTGCAGAGACTGGTTTCGTCGGTTCAAAGACGGTCATTTTGACTTGAGTGACACAAAGCGTGAAAATCGGCCCAAAAAATTTGAGGACCATGAATTACAGGCTCTTTTGGATGAGGACGATACACAAACACAAAAAATGCTTGCCGAACAGTTAGGTGTTACTCAACCGCCCATTCCCATGCGTTTACATGCCATGGGAAAGATCCAAAAAATGGGAAAATGGGTACCCCATGAATTGAACGATAGGCAGATGGAGCGACGCCAAAACACATGTGAAATCTTGCTTGCTAAACACAAAAGAAAGTCGTTTCTGCATCGTGTGGCGACTGGAGACGAAA
>CAKNWT010149304.1:1006-12816 GCA_932066315.1 Andricus coriarius
AACTTCTCACGTGGTTTTTTTTCTCCTCAAAAGATACAAAATTAGAGGTAATTCGACGTGTAATTTAATAAGCTTTTCAACGCTTTTTCGTTAACATTTCTCGATCCTTTTTTGAACGAGTTTCAAAGAAAGCAGTGATTTTTAATGGTACTCGCGCAGGTCGTACCGACAAATACCATTGGAAATGAAAATTTCTAAAATCTGAAAGGTATGCTGATTTTTCTAGGCGAGCACAACATCTATTTCCAGACACTTTTTACTCTTCTTCTTTATTCATAATGTGTCCCCTAAGGGTTTACATGACTTCCGTTTCTTACAAGACCATCTACAAACTTTATATTATCTTATCCTTATTATTTACAAATGGTTACAACTATTTACATCAACTCTTATATTTAGCTCCTTACTTCTATAATAAGATAGCGCAATTTTACTGTCGGAAGAGTGAGCGAGCGATCGAAATCGAGAAAGCGAGCGAGTGAGAGCGAGTGCATCCGCATCTTAATCTACTAATAGTATTAAATAATAACTACCTGTAACTACTTACAGATCTTTACGCTTCTAATCTATGCAACTTTCGTTTCCTTTTTCCTTCACTTTCTTTTCTCCTATCTCATTCTCCAACTCCTTCATCCACTCCTCATCCATTCCATCCTCCTCTAGAATCTTTACCACATTCTCTTGCCAGCTTCCATTATCTTTCATTCCAAAAAACCGCTTGCTTCGACCCCTCAGTGTCCTGAGAGTCCCGTTGCGAATGAGATGAAGTAGATGAATGAAATGATTTACCTTGTTTCTTAGGGCTTCTGCTTTTCTATCCCTACGAGCCAAGAAAACGATGATTTCTGAGTATTTAACCTAATTCTAGCTTAATCTAATTGTTTTTAGGGATTATTTAATAACAAAAATCGTCCCGCATAGCTATTTATTTCATATCTTATAACATAAGAATATGGGGTTACCAAAGAGCCTTCCTGTCCAGTGCAGAGGTCCTACGCGAGAACAGTATTCGTAAATACAAATATGTAATTTAAAAAAAAATAATTTAATTGCGAAGGACCTTCTTTGGTAAGCGGAGAGTTGTCCGAAGTTGGCGGTATATTCGGTGGTTGGGGAACATAGTCTTCTTTCACACGACATTGTATCGCCTTGGTTCTTTTCTTCTAGTTATTTGATCTTAGGTTTGGCGCTCGGTAACTGGAAGGGTCAGATGAAAAAATATGAGGTTAATTGCCCAGAGAAATTCCGCCCCGGTATGGTTTCCTGAGTTACCACATTCGACTTTTGCCCTACTCTGATTCGCTACCCTCCAAATGTTTTTTATAATAGGGTTTTAAATGTCGAATGTTTTCCTTTCCTCCGACCCTGCCCCTTAATTTAATCAAACGGTGGACTACGGTGGACAACCTTCGGGAGATTGTATAGGGTCCTTCAAATTTTTCGGCCAGCTTAGCGGCTATCTCATTCTTTTTGCTCGATTGGATTCTTTGTTTCCTAAGGACTAGATCGCCTATTCAAAAGGATTTGTTACGACGGCCCTTATTATAGTATTTAGCCAGGGGCCACGACGTTCCAGGGCTGCTCAATGACGCATTGCCCCATTAGGCCGGCTGGGCGAGCCTACTCCACTTTACACCTCTCGCAGAGGTCACATCACCGAATAATCCCTGCAAGGTCTTTATAGAATCCGGGCCAATAGTACCTTATCGCTATTCTATTCTATGTCTTCTCAGTACCTAAATGCCCGGACTGGGGTTCCGAATGAGCCTCCTCTAAAATTCTTGTTCTCTGGTCCTCGGGGACCACCAGTTTCCAAACATCTAAATCTGGCACTATTTCGTCAGTTATCGGGTCGGGTTTGTGATGGTATAACCTATCCCCTTCCACTTTCCAATCTGGGAAGTCCCAGGGTTTTTCTATGACGGCCTCCAATCGCCGTTGGTACCAAGACCCTGACTCTTGCGTCATTAAGACATTATCTGTCACGGTTATCGACGCTATCGGCAGTACCTGTTTTTCCGACAATCGATATAGGGCATTTGAGACGTGGTGTAGCGCGCCCTTTCTGTCAATAATCTCAAAACCATACTCATAATAGCTCGAGAGACCACCTGGTCATCCTTTCTGTCGGACTTCGCAAACTGTGTAGCCACTTTACACTGCTATGGTCTATATATAATGCATCGAGTGGTATTCCGTTGATATCTAGAGTTAAATGTACCCTGCCCCTGACCTCGGATGTCTGAAGAATGCTGCTAATGATTTCCTGTTCGGTGAGGTTCGCTTCCGCCCTAATATCGTGGGAATCGTCAACGGAACACGTCCTATCTCAGATGAAATGAACTGAACCCTGTTCCCGGTGAACTAAAGCTTCAACAGTAAAGGTAGCTGTCTTGATACCGGTGTCAGCATTGTTGTCGGAATCGTAATGTGAATCAGGGCTAACCTCCCCCCACTCTAGAGAAAATATCTCATCGTGAGGAGTCATCCCAACTTCCTAAAACCCGTGCATATCGGATACAGTGCATACAGAAGTCAATTCGCGAACTGTGGATTCCGATTCATTTTTAGGGAAAGTTAAGCTCTCAAAATTTGTAAGATCTACCAAGTTGTGAGGTATCTTCTTTTCGGGATTAGGGGGGAACGTAAACTCCCCTTCGACTGTCGTTGAGGTTGGAGAGGCAATAAGGACCGTGCTCGCTACTTCTTTTGCCCATTTCCTGAGCACCCAGGACAGTTAATCATATTATACCTCTCCTATTTGCATTTATAGCAGGCTAATTTACGCGGCTGGGCGCAACCTTTCTGGTAATGACCTATTTGTTGTCAACGCAAGCACACAACTTCTTTTTTTACTTCGGATTCTTTGCTCTTAGGGTTTGTCTTAATCACTGTATAAGAGCCAACTGGCGCAGCTGAATCTGATTTGTGTGACTATTTGTTCTTTTTGTAACCGTCTATTTTATTCGCGACTTTCTTATTATTCGATGGCTTTTTAAACTTTTCGTCCCGGAATTTGTACCGATTGATTCTCATAACTCCTACCTACCGTCGAAATTGAGTTTCCAGTTTGAGACGATTTTCCCTAGGTCCCTGTTTCCACCCCGAAGAGAACTTAACGGGGTATTACTACAAACTGATACGCTATTTGATGATAGTTCACTGTCGGAACTCAGGTCTGTTTTATACTTGTTTTTACTTGTTTTTCTTCGTTAGGTATTCGAGGTATGGGTGATAGGAAGGTTGTTCTTCCCGAATTGTTGTTTTAAATTCTGTATGCAATCCTTAAAACTTTCGTGTGCGGTCCTGGGGTCTGTACATGTCTGTGGTACAGGTGTGAGGTAGTGCTACACGCATTGTAGCTATAGGTACGCGTATACTGGCGGTTCCCGCTGTTTCGCCTTGCCCTCTCGTCACATGCGTTCTTCCTCTCGTTCTGTGGTGTCGTTTATGATGCCCTTTCCGCGCGACCGCTTATCCGGCGGATTAATCACACTCTCTTGACGTTCGGAATCTAAATCGTCATAAATTCCGAAATGTCTAACTTCACCTGTCATTTGCTAATAGGATGTGCGAGGTAAACAAAAAAAAACAATATGCATACAAACAAATGAATAATTAGGATGTGATGATCAGAGCGCTTGAAGCAGCGGTTCGTTATGAATTAAAAAAATAATAATTTAAGAGTTACTAGTAAACTTCGGAAAATCTCTTTCCCATTTCATAAAGTTTTCTGGAAAGGGATTTTCACGCTTGACACCTAGTGACTCTCTTTCCTCGCCAAATTTTATGTTGTCGCATATAATTTTGTTTGTAGAATAATATTTTTAAATCCTATTTTTAAATGCATTGAGACTCTGATATTTTCGTAGTGAAATTTTCGAAGTGTCACTGTGAATTTTATTTTGTTGCTACGGAGCTTGGAATTTACTTGCGGAACTCAACCACGTTGGGTGCCATTTAAGACGCCGGCCTCATGTCCTCATTTATATCAGGAGAACAAAATTTAAGACGCCTTGGAAGTTTGATTTGTTTTGCGACCTTCCAAGACTCTTACCGACTATAAGACTCCTTCTGTAAGGGGGATGGGAATTCAGCAACAAATAATGTTTTGAAACCAGACTTTCGTATTAAACTACTACTTTTATTTATTCAACGGAATGCGTGAGATTAATTTTACAAAAAAAAAAAGATAATTGCAGTCAGTCGGTATTACGCGCGCGACGCTCCATTTATTTCGAGGTAAAGATCAAAGGTTGCTTCTAATTTAACACGTAGCACGACTTTCTTTCGTAAGTTTACAATTTTCTGCCGAGCCCGTAAAGATCAAACATCTTTAACACGGCAGCTCAATTTCGTGAGATCATCTCGGGATCCTCTATAAAAATGTCGCGGAAGGAAGAGAGCACTCAGAGAACACTTTTCATAAACACTATTATCAATTAAGTTGGCGAAGCTCGGTTAGGGTGTTCTATTCTTCTTCTTTATTTCAATTTCATTAGCTACAAACATAGCCTGCTCTAACATAGCTTGCCAAAAGAATTAAAACCGTACTTTTGCCATTTATAATGTCGATTCTCGGTATTTTTAAAAAATTCTTTCAGGAAGCAAAATAATTTACTGTTGACAGGCCGGATAGCTAGAAGCATCTCACACGCCAATGCGAGCGCGGTATTTACAAGCGAACACCAGCGCGAGGGTAATTTGCGTAAAATTGTATATCGGCAATTACATAACGATTTTACTATCATGTTTGCCCAGATTCAACTCCGTCGTTAAGGACGTACCCCATGGTACGTACTGGTAATTCATTCATCAATCTCGTGTCTGATTGTAGTGTTCGGCTAGCAGTTCGTAACATGGTAATTCGAGCTAACTTTGCTGGATCCCCCATCCTTCTCTACGACTGTATCGCTCTTGCTCTCTCTCGTGGTTGACATCGTATAAACGACTCAAGTTTTACACTCACCGGAAGTCAAAAAACAAATTAATAAATAAACAAAGAACAAGGGTATCAGTCATTTAATTTCTAACTCTCGAGAGTGTATATTTCGGTACCTTCATGTTATACTCTCCAATCTGGGGTTAGCTGTCTAAACTCTTCAGTCTCGTTTTGTGCTGGTCCACAGCGCCATGTACGCGTAGCGGAGTTAAGTGCAAACAGGAATACAGATTGGAGAGCTTAGACTGCTACCCTCAGATTGGAGAGTATAGCATGGAGGTCCTGGGTTTTTAAATAAACTTGACTAGGAAACTGTAAATAGTAGCTAGGTGAACTGAACTTCGGTGAGTATAGACCAAATATTTTTGATGTGATGAATCAGAAAATAATATTTAAACACATAAATACATATAATATTGTTGCATTAATATATTTGTATTATATATAATTTTAAAAAAATAGGTTAAACAACCAGCTCAAGGTCCCACTGGGAGCATCTGCCATCTATGAAAATGATGCTGGCTTCTAGTTGATCCGCGGAAATTCACACCTATGGCCACGTATCAAAACCGTGAGGTGGGTGGCTACAGGGCACGAAGAAGTCACGAAGACAGGTCGGCGAAACACTTATGTGTCTTAAGGACACAGAGAGACTAAATTATTATAGCCTTCTGCATCCATCTCGCAAGTGCCTTGGAATGTTTTTGGCATGCGGATATGGCTTTAAGGTTACGAAACAATTATGGTTTCGCCCTTCCGAGAGCAATAATCACAAACTCAATTACTTTAACCAAATATTTTGGGTACAGTCGCTGCAGTGATGTTGTAGTCGGCCAGAGCCGAGAATTTGATCACGAATATAGTTCGTTTCTCGAAGTCCTGGAGAACGATGTCAGGCCTCGAATGTGCAATGGAGACTGCTGTCCGAAAATTGTAGTTTCAGAAAATGTGGCACTTCTCGTTTCGGACAATTGACTCTATCTCCCTCGGAGCGTTCTTAAGAGCAACAAGCACTCTTAAGGCCACATTATGTCTATAGAGATACATCGTTCCCGCGCGATTGGGAGCCGGAATGGACCTTGATAGGGTGAAATATCTGAATTTAATTGTAAGGATTTTTCGAATATTTTTGCATTTTCTACTTATGGAAATTAAAAAATTCCAAAGACATCATACTACTTTGGCCAACTGAGTTTTTAGTTGGGTAAATGCAATAAGGGATAAATAGTCCAAGAGCTGGTGACGTTTTTCGTGAAGTGAGAGTTTAAGTCCTAGTTTGTGACTTATATATCTAGGAATTGACCCTTGTTTCGAAACCCATAAATGCCAGACGCCCTGCCTGGGGCGTTTAAGCACCTGAGCTAGGTGAACAAATTGGAAATTTGCAGTGACATTATAAGAGACAATTTTCTTCTAGGATCGATTATTGATGCCCCATGTTTATTATTATTTAATCGTCAGACCGATAGCTTGGGGATAACATACTGCCAGACACGATAATTAATTATCAATAAAAAAAATCTTGGATTTTGCAGTGAGAGTATAAGGTCTGGCGTTTTTAATAACATAAAGAATAGTATTCACAGGTAGCATTCGTAAAACGACAGACCTGGGTCTGGCGATTGAATAATAATAAACTTGGGGCATCAATAATCGG
Organism: Andricus coriarius; assembly: GCA_932066315.1. NCBI lineage: Eukaryota > Metazoa > Arthropoda > Insecta > Hymenoptera > Cynipidae > Andricus > Andricus coriarius. The sequence goes on from CAKNWT010149304.1 coordinate 7,606, forward strand.
TCCTAGAAGAAAATTGGCTCTTATACTGTCACTGCAAATTTCCAATTTTTTCACCTGGCTCAGGTGCCCAAACGCCCCAGGCAGGGCGTCTGGCATTTATGGGTTTCGAAAGAAGGGTCATTTCCCAGATATATAAGTCACAAACTCGGACTTATACTCTCACTTCACGAAAAACGTCACCAGCTCTTGGACTAAAATGTCCAACACCTTCGAGAAGCAATATCGCATGCTCAGAATATCTTCGACCAGTTTCCTTTGCTAAATTGTTATTAAAGAAATACAATTGCGAGGGTCAATTTTAGCGCCGAGGTTTTATCTATGTTTTAAAAAGACCTGCACTCCATGAAATGTATTTTCTTGAAAAAAGCTTACTGGTGCGAAACAATAATGTCCCATTTCCACCCGCATGCTCAGAATATCACTCACAAATTTTTTTTAGTACATTTTTAACCAGAGAAAACAATCCCGAGGGTTGCATTTCAGTGCATAGATTTTATCTATTTTTTGAAAGGACATAAAGGTCCACCATGTTATTAGATGTGGACATTTTTTAGAATTTAATTAAAATAACGTGCTCATTTGCAGCTTAAGATAACGAAAAAGACGATCCGGCGAGACTAGTTACATATCCAAGAAAGTTTACAAAACATAAAAATAACAATCTTCTCTCTTATTTTTCAAGAAGTCAGAGTCGTTTCAAAGTGACAATAAAATAATTGGATTGCGTTTGCTACAAGACATGATTATGCGTATTGATCGAAGAGCTAAAAAAAAAAGATTTGAGAGAATGATGTAAATTGAACATTACTACTCGCATCTTTATTTCCAATGATTAACGCAAGTTTTATTTAAATTTCAATATTTCATTCATTTTTTTATTTTTAAACAACTATTAAATAGTCATCACTAACGTTTTTAATGTAATTTTTCAGAATCCAATATCTTTGCTTTGTATTTGTATCGGGGGAATCACTGAATAAGTGAGGGTGATATGTTTCAAGAACTTCACGTTGCTTGGAAATTGTTTGTTTCTGGTCTGACTTTTAGAATTACTGACCTGAAGTTAGTAATTCTTATGTGCGCTAGAAAATAGCGAGCTCCCGTTGGTCCTGTGCAACGCTACATAGTTTAAAAACTATTGATCGCACAACATTTTTCCAAAGTAGTTTTTTTCAGTTTTGTACAAGGAATTTTTATGTACAAGGTGTATGATGAGTTCAAATATATAAAAAATGAATATTATATATATTCGGTTCGATCCGGTTTTTTTATGAACCGGGGTGGAAAGCATTTGACCAAGGTAACGGACGCGTCCTCGGGTTGCGGATAGAGGGTCCCTGTACCGAGGCTTATTGCTTCATATTGCTACAAACTAAATAAGCTACTCTTGGGAACAACAATGTGAATGTGGTTCAAAACTATCCAACACGTAAGGCGCCTGATATGGGTAGGATGGAGAAAGAGAGTTAACACAAAGATCAACCGCGGGCTGGCATCTAGTAGAGGAAGAGCGATGCTTTAGGACCAGGAGAAGCATCAGCATTCAGGTTTCTCTCAAGCCCGAAGATCTGGCTCAAGTAGATGACGCGCTTAGCGCATATTTTTCAGAAGAGTCCGACCTCTTGACCAACAATTGTGGTGTGTATGATGCGGCAAGAGTGTATGCAAACTGTAAAACATAACCAACGACTGATCATAAGACAAAAAGGCGAATGCATCAACTCAGCACTAAGATAGGCTGGAAAAGGCAGTATGCATCCCGCATTTAGTGTGTGATTGACTACAAAACATCTGGGAGAAAGTTTAGTGCTAGGATCCCACAGTCCGCGTGCGAACTATGGATTCCTCATCACAAACTCAACAAGTCAAAGCTATTGACCTCCAGACAGCACATTTTTGACAGTCTACGGGTGCTATCTGACGCTTGAAGAAATATGCAGCGGAGGGAGAGGTGGGTCGAGGAAAAACAACCATTTTTCTCTGAATCATCTCGACTCTTCCGAGACCTTACAGTTACTGTGTGCCACCAACCTCAACCAGAGGAGGTCGAGGTATTTTGGAGAGAAGTCTACGAAGTCCAGCATCCACTGAATGAAGACAGGGAGAACATAAGGAGAATTATTTCTCAGCTGTTCCAACATCAAGAGTCATGTCCTTCGATTGTCTTCAAATTGTGGGAATATGTTCTTGTACCCAACAGCACTTAATCCACATAGACCAGGATGACCACACCTCCTCAAGTGTTTGGGGTTGCAATTCCCACCCCAACTCCTGCACGGATAGTTTCAAAAGCCAACAGTTTGTAACTCACTTTCTATTTACGTGATTTAATTTTATGAGGGTTTTAGAGAGTGCTTTTCACTCCCTTTTATCCTATTTTATTATTCGGGTTACAACGCATATCGACGCAAATGGACGACACCCTCTTCTTGAAATTGCCGGGAAACACGAAGAAGTAGGCAATAAAAGTAAACCCCAGGAGCACAAGATTCGCCTGAAGTTAGATAATGCAAAACAAATTTTAAAAGAGAATGTTGTGTTATCACTACGATTCGCCAAATACTGTTAATGAATGAAACATTTTTATCATTACTATGACACACACCTATGGCCATATGATACGACCGTGAGATGGGTGGACACAGGGCGCGAAGAAATCTCGCGGACAGGCCGGTGAAACCTTCGTGTGTCCTGTGGACACGGAGCGACCTGAGGGTGACAGCCTTCTGCATTTATCTCGCAAGTGCCATGGCTTGTTTTTGGCGCGCGGGTATGGCTTTGAGGTTACAAACCAGTGATAGTTTTGCACCTTTAAGAGCACCGTTCACAATGATCTATGATCTAGATCTAGATCTATAATCTGAATAAATAGAGTCGACCTCAGAATTCGTATCAGATAAGGTATCAGAATAGGTATAAGAAGTAGTAAGTAGTCAGAATAAAAAAAGTCAATGAAAATCAAAAAGAAATTTCGAAGATTGAGAGTTATTTAGGATTAGACAAGAGTTAGTATAGATTAAGATTTTAAAAATAAAAAAAAGTTAATAAAAAAACAAAAAACAAAATTGGAATATTTTGAGATATAGAATTGAAGATAAGAGTTTACTAGTGAGTAATTACAAAAGTAGGATTAAAGGTGTTGTACATATAATTGAGAAAGAGATTTTTTTAATGTTAAGAGTGATCAGAAAATTCTAAGATGAAGAGTTATATAATTGAAGGTAAGAGTTTACCAGTGAGTTATTTAAAGAATTGTGCTAGAATTCTTGTACATATATTTGAAAAAGAGATTTTTTAAATGACACAGTGACACAGGGTGCTGGTTGGTTTATGACTGCAAATTGGAAAAGATTGTATAGATACCCAGGAGCTTTGTTCTGAACAAGAGTGTAAAGCAAATTGCCCGTACAAAATTGTCTTCTCTTGGAAACATTAAGCAGACCAGCCTTATTTCGTTATGGAATTATGTGTTTGTATTTATGCAAATTGTAGATAAAATAGACAAAGGCATTTAGGTAACACACGCTCGAGTTTTAAATTTAAATCGTCGGTCAAATCGTCATATACTAAACAACTGTAGTCAACGTAGGGCTGAGGTACGGGCAATTAGGCTCTTGACCAAAAGTGTCCGAGTGAAAGTAGGTAGAGAGTCCTTATTTCTACGTAATTGTTGTAGTATTCTAAATGTTTTCCTCAAGATGCTCTGTACCTGTTCCTTCCAGAACATGGTGTAGTTATGAAGATATCACAGATCTTTTACCACTTCCGAAAAAGGGATAGCAAAACTCTCGATACAAGTTGTCAAAGTGATGCCAGAGTTTCAAGCGACGGGGCCCAAGTAGGTCCAACAACAGTTGTCTGAGTTTTGCCCGGGTTAAGAGAAAGACCATTCTTCCAGGCCTAAAAGATAATGCAGTCGACATCCGCCTGGACTAAAACAAATAATCTACTTAGTGAAGAGATTGATTCCGATAAGTAGAGTTTAAAATCTTCAGCATATTTGTGATAGCTACAATGTTGAAGTTCCCTGTCAAGGTCAGATGCGAACCAATTGAAGAGGAACGGTGCCAGTGCGGAGCCCTGAGGAACCCCACACTTGACCTCCCACCAGTCAGAAAGCACTATACTACTATTAATAATCATGTGAGACCGATAATTAAAATAGAATTAAAACCATTTAATAACAGAGCTTGACACGTTAAAGGATTTTAAATTTTGGACGAGTAACTTACGGTTAACCATAGCGAAGTCCTGGAGAAAGAGGTCAGGTCTCGAGTATGCAATAGAGACTGCTGTGCGAAAATATTAGGGCCGCATCATGTCTGTAGAGATACGTTAGTCCCGCTGGAAACTTCTTAACGTAAAATGCAGTCACGGATGGGGAAAAGGCTGAACTGGGGCAAGGTGGCAAGCGTAAAAGCGAGAGACAGAGTCTAGCGCAACTGAGGGGAAGATCTCTTGATACAGAAGAGGAGTAGAGACAGTTAAAAGAGTTCAAAGAAAAGCGCGGTAGAGAGTCCTTCCAAGAAGAGCGATAGAACACGTAGATCACCCCCAAAAACGGAGGGAAAGTCGGAAAAAGATGCACTAGGGATGCTGATAGGCGAAATTAGGGGACTGAGGGAAGGCGTAAGAGGTTCTAAAGAGCAGATAAAAGGTATGAGGGAGAACTTTAGGATTAGAGATAATAAATGGGAAATGGGACCAGGAGATAAAATAGCTGATGGAGAGAGTAGAAGGATGAAAGAGAGTGGCGGTGTCGGTAAGGAAGGAAAAAGAAGTTTAAGTGAAACAGATGGAAGAGGAGATTAGGGTATGGAAGGACAGGACGGAAAAAAGGCTCAAGAAGGTAGAGGGCAGGTCGTACATGGAAGTAGGTGGCAGACAGGAGAACGAGCAGAATAGTGCATTACGTGGCAAGGGGCCCCGTGCCGTGTATACTATTTTTCACAAAAAGAACATCGAACAAGGCGGCTTTCGTAGCCTGCGAGGCGTTGCGAAAATGGCGGTATGCAGGTATTCGAGAGAGGTAAGAGAAGAAGATAGAAGAGAAAGTGGGAGGGCGCAGGAACAAAAAAAAAGGGGGTGTCTGATAGGGAAAGGATAAGGGCAATCGAGTTGAGAATGAAGAGAAGAGGAGACAGAAAGGAGAAATACTATGATAAGAGGGTTGAAGCTAAGGAGCGGGAAAGAAAGTGCGCATTGTGCCTA
>CAKNWT010149538.1:5220-21417 GCA_932066315.1 Andricus coriarius
ACTCGGACTGAATTACTTCCGGCGATCCGTCCAACCAATCAAATTTTCCAGCAAAAATTCAAAAAATATACTTTTTAATCATTAAAAAAAAAATTAAACTTATTTCAAAAAAACGTTCCTTTCGAAATTACGTTCATTTCTTAGTGTTCTTTGAATTTAATTGTGAAAAAAATATAATTAAAAATATGCAACAACCCCATTGTTGAACCTTGAAGCCAAGAGGCGAATTTTCTGTACAACTTTATACCAAAAAAGACGAATTTCGAACTAGAAAAGGTCAATTTTCATGCAAACGTGGAAAAATTACACTTACCAACAGTGTATGAATTTTCAATTGAAAAATATCAAATTTCAACCAAATAGTTGAACTCTCAACTAAAGAGATAAATTTTCAACCAACATTAAATGATAGATCTTTAGCTAGAACAGTTAAATTTTCAGTCAACAAAAATGTATCTTCAACAACAAAAAAAAAACATATTTCAATCTAACAGATGAATTTTCAACTAACTAAACAGTTGCATTTTTAGCAAATAAATTACTGACAAGATATCAGGGTGCCCTCCTCATTTCTCCCGGGCCAATTTTTCATTTTACCTTACCATTAATATTCAAAGACCAGAATCTTTTTAAATAAAACAATTTCAATTTAAGAATAAAAATATTATTTTCCATGACAGTTATTTAAAGTTTTAAATTGCTTCTCATAGAAACTCCATGATTTTTCAATTTTTTTTCAATCCCTTACCTTCCCTGACCAATAAAATTTCTGGACTTTTCCCTGATTTTCGGGTTTTCCCTGACTTACAGCAACCCTTATTTTACAAGATTCTTCTATAGGACTTTTTTGTCCTATTTTTAACGACTGATGACGCCCAGTATCCAAAATTAGGAAATTCTAAACAAACATTTCAAAAAGGTGACATTTTAAAAAAGGAACCCACAGATGATTTTCATTTTTTGTTTAAACAATGTCCACATCATCCAGTAGTTGCATTCTCAATAAAAATCGGAAAGTGCAGAGACTTTTAGGTAGAAATCAGTTGAGGATACCGACGGTTTTAAACTCGATCTGTAAACAACCCCAAACAAAATTTTGTCGTGAATAAAAAAGAATTCAGTTTTAATCATGGAATAAAGTACACCCAACAATAAAAATCGGAATCAATACATTCAGTCCATATGCTTTTTACATCCGATTAACAAATTCTAACTCCACATTTTAGAAATCACACAAGCATATGGTTTACTCAAATTTTACAGTTGTATATCTACAAATAAAATATTCAGCACTTTAAAAAACGGTAAAGCCGAATTGCAACTAGGAGGGACGAGAAGGGGGCGACTGAAAGAAACAAGAACGTAACCCAACGCTTATCCTCGATCGCTCTTTGGAGATCGAAATCGGTGCGAAATCACCGGTTAATTTAAGCCACGCTGGGAGAAAAAAGAAGTCTGCAAGAGAGTAAAGAGTGAAGCAATAAAAGAAAAAGATTGCAGCGCCGTCGAATTTAATGTTGAGTGTGTTTGGAGGGGGTTGAAGGTGGCAAAGCTAACCGAGGGTTTGGGGGTGGTGGCAGGGGAGATCTTAAGCAGGGGGCAGCAGGTGATGCGCCAGGTGTACTATGATGGCGCGTGCGCCGTGTTTTCCTCCCATTGCCTTCCTGTCACGTGCCACCATTCCCCAACCCCCACCCACCCTCGTTCGACTGCGTTTCATTATTCCACTTCCCCCTGGCTCACTCTATCCTCTCTCTTCCACACTCTTTCTTTTTCTCTTCCTCTCGAGTTTTTTGTATCCACTTTTCTCCCTCTATCTTACGCTTACTCTCTCTCCTCACTGTATCCTCCGTTCCGTTTTGTTTGTTTCTATTTTTTTATCTCATTTTTCTTCTACCAGCTTTCTATATAAACGCGTCCTTTCGAAAGATCGTCCACCCTGAAAGGCATCGAACCAACAGATGCTCCAACTCGTGTTGGAACGTGTCTGCAGCAGCAGCATCAGCGGCAATACGTTCCCGTCCGTCTGTCCGTCTGTCGGCATAGGTCTACGTCGATTACCTTGTTTCCATACAGTATTTGACTTTCTTCCATTCTACTCCATGCCCATCAGCAGATCATCATCAACCCAATCTTAAGGAAACTGTACAATAGACCCACAGTATTCTTATGATCCTCTTTATCCAAAGTTTCTTGTCTATTTTCTCTTATAACATTGATGAAATGCAAATTTTTTAAACCAATATGCTTGCTTAAATATTAATTTGAATGTTAGGAACCTTTCCCAGTTTTGTGTTCTATACATTTTATTTCATTAAGAACTGGAACACTCCTTAAAGAGTTTAAAAAAAATCGATAGATATTTTCAACTTTCTCTTTGCACCCTCTTGACACCATGCATGTCTTTATTTAGATGAGGACGGAAGTCCCACAGACACCTTTCTTCTGCGGCTGGTATATTGTATGAGTGTTATTTTATTTATCGACGCTATCGCGCATATGGGACGCATTATCGCAGCCAACAAGTACACGCATTTAAGGCGAATTCAAATGTTCGTAAAACGCTTATGCCGGCAGAGAATATAGGGTACTGTATACTGTTCCATGTCCGGTTTGTCCCGCCGTATCAGATGCCAGGATCTTTGTGCTTAGCTCGTGTCTAGCCGCAAGAAAACACTTTGCAGAGATAGTGCAGCTCGATCTACTACACTTGAAGTCGTTCCTCTTTTCTCGCTAGAACTCTAGTTGTATTTTTCTTTGAAGAAATGGCATCCTTTGACTATAAAATCTCCACTAATTATACATTATACTGGCTACTCATATCCGACAAAGCAAATTACGCCCTCCTATAAATTAAAATATTGTATGCACAAGATTCTAGACGATTGTATAAAAGATAGGGTTAGACATAGAGAACGTAAAACGAACACTCTGAAAGTGTAGCATTTGCGTGACCGAACAGATTACCGAAATGGTCTCATATTTTTCCCCGCAAACGAAATAGGATAAATTCTGTGGTTTGTTTGCGAATATTTATTCAATGGAGGCAAGCCTTTGTCGTGATGTCAGGACCCTTGCTGTGTTGGCCAGCGGCAAAATTGTTAATCCTGATGCAGTAATAGTGGGGACTTTAGCGTGCGATTACTGCGCATCTGCTCACCGGGAGAAGCAATATGGAGTTAGGGACTCTTGGTCCTCAGAGATGTGTGTCTCCAAAGGTAGGCAGCAGGACGGGACTATTTTATGTCGGGAGTTTATATTTTCGCGGGTTTTTTATTTGATCCTGCACTTCTCTCTCTCTCTTTCTCTCTCTGTGTGTGTGTATATATTTTTTTAGCGATGGCCACGCGCATCGAAAGAGGAACGTCAGCTGCTACTCGACGGCAGCAAGTTCTCCACGTATCACCATGTACACGCGTACGGGATGATGATGACGATTTTATCGAAAGTGAGAAAGAAAAAAAGGAGAATCGCACATGGATGAAGCCTTACTCCACGAGCAACCTGGCTTCCTGCAATCTAACTTAAATTTTTTGGTCCCACCCAGAAGCATGACACCTCGGTACACATGCACTCGTGGAGGGTGCGAGAGAAACAGCAAAGAAGAGAAAAGCATCAGAGGGCAGACGAGAAAAAGAGAAAAAAATACACGCAGGAGGTAGTACAAAAAGGCAAAAACGCCACGAAATCACTTCATCGAAGTTCAGAATAAGCAGATGGTTTTGTGGTGACTTGAGGAAAAGGGAGAGCCAAAGCGGGCGTGAGAGAGAGTGAGGGAAAGAGGGAGCTGGTGAAAAATGCATTAATTTTTCTTACACTACACACCCATCGCAACAGATGTCGTTCATCGTTCTTTTCTTCCCCGAACCTTGACCATCCGTCTCCACACGAAACGCAACAACTTGCATGACGAAGATGAATTTAGAATTTTTGCACCTTTTCCAAATTTTCAAATCCCACGGCGAATAGCAATGACAATTCGTTCTAAACGAAAGACAGATGGAAACATGTTTTTTTTTTCATAATTGACACTGACTATCCTTATTTTCGAGGTCAGAAATTAAGATTTTGTGGAGAAATAATTAAGCCTATAGACTTTCAGTTTTACATATACAAGAGAGGGCAGCTGATGGCTGAGAGACAGTAAAAGCGATGAGTATCGGAGTGACATTGCTATGACATTTTCACTGAAAATGAAAAGCCTCAAAATGTTATGATAGTTTCAGGTTATTAATTTGGTCATTGGAATAGTATATTATTCTTTTCATAATAGGCTTTGGGTGAAACAGCTGCTAGACCTTTGCCATTAAAAGCGATACATTTGAGAATAGACCCTCAAATTAAAACTGGATATCATTAGGCAATGTAATGGGTGCGTGCAACAATCTGATAATAGTGTGTGGTTAGAGAAACTGTAAATTATTATTTTAACTGCACCGGGCACAATATAAATGCCCGAGTCTGACAATGCAAAGTATTCATTAAGGGAGGAAAGGCGAAGGTGATGGCCTACACATTTCAGTCATCACTGCACTGTCATAAACATTAAATTGATGGAATGAAATGGAAAACAAGAAACACCAAATTATACATTTCTGTCAACCCCTCAGAGTCAGTATTCAAGTTCTACATTTTACAATGATATCTGAGTCTAGCTGGAACTATATGAAACAAGTGTTTTATTCATTTGACATACTTTAATTTGTTAAAATCTTCGCATGAATCTGCTAAACACTGAGCCTTTTTATATATACCTTTTCCACGTACCACCCAGAAATCTTAGAATGCAAACCGAGTCTGTCAGATTGGTTCCAACCTGCCGACCTTTTCTCATTTATATTGCCCCTGGTCTATGCATGCGTGATTGACGACACGTACATTGAGTGCAAAAGGCGAAGCGAAAGAAAAGCGAGTGGTGTGTGATTGATAGCGATTCCAGCTGAAATTCAGAGGTAGAGAAGAGAAGAGGGATGAGGGTTGTGGGATGGGGGTGGACTAAGAGGAAGGGAAAGAGGAGCAGGAGGTACAGCAGCAGCAGAAGGAAGGAAGGAAACACATGCCGCCGAGGCTCGTGCCACGTGATCTAAGTGGTATCTTGTAGGTTGCAGCTGCTTTTTCAGGGGGCCCCACCCCACTGTTCTTCGGTACATCGTAGAACTCGTCCTCCAGGAGGGCTACGAAAGATCGTCAACCAGGAGCCAATGGCTCAAAGTGGAGGCGACGCGACGTACGGCGTGTGCCGACTGAATTTATAAACTTCAAAAAGGTTTCTACCATTCGAAATGAATCGCCCCTGTATTCTTGTATAATAATTGTCCTTTGAAATCCAATATAGGTCTTTTATAATAAACACAATTCATTTACATAGTACTGCTAGAAAGCTTTGAAATTATAATGTTTTTATAGTTGAATATCATTATATCCTTGCAGCGTGTTCCTGCATTATTTTTGTCTAAACTGAATTAAAAAAATAAAAATGATGATGTATACTTTATTTTTGGTAAGATCTTACAAAAATTTAAGTTTTAAAATAGAAACATTTCCAATTTTACAGATTTATAGTTTTTAGGACCCCTGATATTTCAATCTCTCTAAACATAATTTAGTAATAAGACACTAACGAAAAAAAGTGCCAAGTCATTTATAAATTGATTTAGTAAGTATTTCTACTAATCATTAGTAAAAACTAATACTAATGCACTTTAGTACAAAAGTTTCCTTATTTAAGTGGATAAGTAGGTAACCATTTTATTACACAGAAAAAACTAGGATTAAAAAAGGTTGCAGGTGATGTGCGTAGATAGGTATTCGCCAGCAGGGTAACAGCTACTGGGGTAAACTCACCGTGGCGAATCGCAGATATATCTGGTGGACTCCGCTAGAGGCAGCACATTACAGGCTTGTAACCACGGAAGGTTTACCTCAGTTGGGAGGAATCATCTGTCTATTACCCTACTAACCTACTTGAACGATTACCTGCAACACTTCGTATCCCTAGCTTTTTCTGAATTCTTTAATTTGAAAATCAACTATTAAAATTAAGAGTAAAAAATATTGAAAAATATTGCCGTTAAAAGTTTCAGGCATTTTACTTGGTAAATCAGTGAAAAACAACTGGATTTCAGTCAGATTTTCACTGACTGAGATGGCGAAAAGGAAATTATACTGATCCAAGTTTGGAGAGTAGACATTCCTAACTAAAGAACTTTAAATTAACTTTTCTACATACAAAAAATTTCAAGTTTTTGTTACAAAATTCCAAAATTTGTAATTAGAATAATTTCATATATAAATACTATCAAGTGTAATAATGTAATTGGATCGATTTCTTGAGTACTAATAATGATAGATAAAATTTCGAATGAAAAATTTAACAAATATGAAATAGTTAAATTTTGAATCATTTAAATTTCAAATCATACTATTTTAAACCGTTCATACGGTCATTCGATGCACATTAAAAAAAATAGTATCAATTATATGAAACAGGAATTTTCCTTGATATCAATGTGCATTTACAACTAAAACATTAGAAATTATTTAATAATGAACGTTTAAAAATAATAATTGCCTAATTATGCAATTTTTAATTATTCGATTTGAAACATTTTCAATTTTAATTTGTTGAATTTCATTTATTTTTTATTTTTTATTTGGAAATAAACAATTATAGATTAAGAGACATGTACATCCGGATACGAAACGTAAAAAAATGAAAATTCTTAAATTAAAGCTTTTAAACTGTGATGTCCGCCAAAAATTGTAGAATGATTACAATTGTTTTATTTATTAATATAAACAAAAAGTAGGTGCACGTTAAGCAACAAGTCTCAATAAAAGTAGGAGAAATTCGAAAAACTGTAAGACGTGGATTATCTGATCATAAACTGAAAATTTGAAAGGAAAAATTTTATAAACTTTTGAAATTTAAAATCCTCAAAATAGTGCAATTTCAAATTGAAACAGTAGAAATTTTAATTATTGAAAAACGTACTTATTCGAAATTGTATAATTGCATGTGACATTAAGAGATATACCAGACAACGAAATTTAAAAAATACAACTTTCAATTTAAAAAAGGAAACCTAAGCAGGCTTTAAGAGTCCCATATCCACAGAAAAACAGTGGGCTCATTTTTGTTGCAGCTCATTTTTTATGGTCTCCAAATCAGATATATTTTTCTCAAAATGAGAATACTTCCAATGTGAAACTGTAACATGAACATAGCTGCATTCTCATTCTCCGGTGACTATTTTAGTTGTAACTCAAAACAACACCGAATCGGTGTACTTTTGAGGATCGACGTTTTGCTGTGTCGGCGCTGAAAGGCGCGACTTGATTTGCGCGATCAGTGATTCATGATTGGTTTCCAATGGCGCGACTGGAGGCAAGCGACCAGGTCAATTTTCAATGCGTTGTCTGTAGTCAGTACAGTTTGATCATCTGTGGCAGTAGGTTGAACAGTTCCACATGGTGACAAAAGGGCGAATTTTAAGCCAGATACATGTTCTTTTAACCAAAAAGATTAATTTTTCATACAAAAAATTAATTTTCTACCAAGAAAGACGAAAATACCAGAATTTTTAATCAAACAGTTGCCTCTTTTCACCAAAAAAGTTCAATTTTTTACCAAAAAAGATTAATTTTCAACACAAAAAAAAAAGAATTTTCTACAAAATAGTTGAATGTTTAATAAACAAGTGATTTGACAACCTAATAGTTGAATTTTCAACTTAAATAATAAATCTACTGCCAAAAAAATGAATTTTTCACAAAGTAGTTGATTTCTGAACCAAGTAGTTGATATTTAAACCAGCATAAAGAACGAGTATTTACCTAAAATTACGTATCTTTAACTAAAAAAATGAAATAAAAAAAATTAAAACTCATCATGAAAAAAGTGAACTTTTAAGAAAGCAGTTCAACTTTCAACCCAGAAGTGGAATTTTCAATCTAAAAAGATGTATCTTCAACGAAAAATGTAATAGTTGATTTTTCAACAAAAAAAGATTTTAAGCTAAAATAAAAAACAGTTGGATTTGACCAACAAACACAAATTTTCAACAAAATAAATAAATTTTTAACTTAATACATTAATGTTCAACCAAATAGTTCATTATGACGCCTGCGATAAATAAATAGGAATTTTTATAATTTATAGATTAAATAATAACATTTTAAATAAACATTGAAGTTCATTTTTAAATTTTCAAAAATATTAGGTTTTTTACAATTAAGTTAGTCATACGTTAGCCACATATTGTCTTTCACGTGTAAAACCGTATGAAATTTGCTTTTTGCGTCAAAGATGCAAGGATGTTTGTTGACAAGTATGTTCTATTGATTTCGAACCATCCGTAATTATAATAGATGGTAGACTATATTTTCGAATACTCAGTCGCGTCCCTGCTTTTTGTGCAGTCTAGTCGCCGCGATTTATAGCTGCCCATGGGATCCCTACAGTCGCGCGTTGGGTTTCGCGGCATACGAAAGGGCGCCATAAGATCGCAGTCATAAACTGAAACGCACGGTTTGATTCGCGCGACTCCAGCCGCCCATACGGAACTCCACCTTCAAGATGTCACACAAGTACTTTTTAAAATAAAAAATAATAACAATACAAATTTTTTTTCCACAAAATTTTAACTTTTTTTTTGAAATTTTTCAAATTATGCGAGCATCATTTAATTACAACTTAAGATGAACCGATGATTAAAATAATGTTTTAAGCGCTTTTTCTGTCGAAAGGGCTTTTTCAAATTCAAAAAAATCTCTGCAGATTATGCAGTTCTCGGTTTGGTGCACATTATTATAATATTTTTTACCCCGCTTCTAAACAAAAAGAAGTCTTTTATCATATTTCAAATCCGAATATTGAAAAACTAAAAAAACAAAAATTGATTTTCAAAATAAGGACTCCATCCAAGGAGAAAATTCTTTTAAAAAAGTCCAGAAATGTTATTTTTCAATAACCTTTTGCACTAAAGTAACATAGAACCTTTTGTTGATTCCACAGTTATAATTTTACAACAAATTTTGTTTAAAAGTTTTTAGTTATTTTCATGCTTAACAACCACTGAGTAATGAAAATCTTGCACTAAAAAAATTTCAAATTTTGAAAAAAAAGCAAAAAAGTTCTAGTAATGTCCTTTTTAGGATAAAGTTGGTTGAGGCTCACTGTGCACAGCGATATGAACATAAAGTAAGAAAAGGACTATAGGAATATCTTCAGTATTTGTTAGGTGCTGTTCATATCTACACATACAAGAATCTTTGACTTATTAAAACATCCCGGAGCTAAGATGATTAGAACCAAAAATGAATTATTTCACGTATCATTATAAATCATTAAAAATAACTATAATAGATGTGCTTACGGAGTTGATCAGTGTAATAAAATACACTTTGATGGGGGTTCGGAATTAAAAGAGATATGAAACTGACTTTATTGAATATTACCTATCTTTAATATTATGCCTTTAAAAATAATCGTATCATTCAACCCCTATGCCAACTTTTTATTCACCTCGCCCTGATAAAAGTTCATTAATACACGATGTACAGTATATGAAATCGTTACTCTTTTGCTGACAATAGTCATTAGTGCAAGGGGTTAAAATTATATATACGACTCTGTCAAATAGCAGAGATATAATCGTAAATAAAGATAATTGCATCACTTTTTTGGTCAGTAACAGTCGACAAACGAATTTCTTAATACTGCACTTCTGGTAGTGCATGTAAATAACAAACTTTCATTTACCAACACAGTCCAAACCTATAATTTCGCTATCCTAATAATAGGCGCACCTCTCTGTTCAAATCAGCCTATATAAATATTCGCCGGGACTGCATGTAAATGTACATAGTACGGGCATCGGGCACGTATAGGGGCGTCCAGCCTAGCGCAAACTACCAGCATGCCTTTGCACCTGGAGACCTGGAGTCTCGGCACTCGAAAGTGTTTGGTAATAACGGCCTGACGAACTGCTTACTGCCAAGAGACATCTTGCATATCTCTTCCTCTCTCTCTTTTTTTCAATTTCGAGTCCCAATCTTACAGATACTTCTCCTTTTTTATTTTTTTTATTTTTTTCCTTTAACACGGATGTAACTTCATCGTTCGCAGTTCTAATTTTCTTGCACGAAAACCTATACATCGAAAACCGGGGATGGGAGAAGAGAAAAAAGGAGGACGGTGGAAAGAAAAATAGAGGATGTGAAGAGGACGGTAGGCGCATGATCTATTTCCAAGAAAAGCCGGAAGCGTGGGACATGGCCCGGGTCAAAGGGTGCGACAGCTGCCCAAATAATCGCTGTCTGAGGTCCAAAGTCTACAGAAGGTGAAGATACGCGAGAGTAGTGGACTAGTGGGACCGCGCCTCCACGCTCTTTTTTCTTTTACTCATGCGAATCGTGCCAAAACTGGTCACAATCAACTCGGCGAGGCGGTTTCTCATGTCTCAATTCGAGAGCTATACCATTTTAACTTTTAAACCCTTCTTTAAAAGCCCGATAGATAATGTATGACTTTAACATACAAATTATAATTCCAACATTCCAGACAGAAGTTTTGAACCCTTCTTTGAACGCCTTGTTAATCTGGATATATCTCCTTTATCGATATTGAGAACTTATTTTGGTATATATGTGTTTATTTAATTACATATTAAGAAAAACGACGTTTCGACCCGTCTTTGGGTCTTCCTCAAGATGATAACATTATTTCAAAAAAGTGTTTATATGTATGACCAAAATAAATTCTTAATCTCGATAAAGGAGACATATCCATATTTAACATAAAAGTATCAGGGACCAGGGTGGTCACTGGACTGGGAAACCAGACAAGGACAGTGAATTTATCTTTTAACCGGGAATTTACAAATTTATAGTAGAAAAATCTATCCAGTCACTTGAAATATCACAAATCTCATATCACATGATATAATGCAATTTAAAATAAGTTTGATTTCAACTTTTTTTGAATGTTAAGTTCAATTGTTAAACTTTTTAATTATAAAATCATTCACTTTACAATGCGTAATTTTAAATCCTTTTATTTCAAAATTTTTCCTTTTTGGTTCTTCATTTTTAAACGTAAACATTTTCAATTAAAAGAATGTTAAAATTCGGGTTTGAAGACTAAAACAATTAGGAACTTAAAAGCGTTTGTACTTGATTTTTTATTAAAAAAATGAACTAAAGTTTGAGTGTTAAGAATTGAACAATAATTTATTTAACAAGACGATTCCGAATCTGTTAAAAATTAGACAATTTACAGATTTTAACGTGGAAAATTAAACTGCGTATTAACTTGAAAGCTTTTGCAGTTAAAAAAAATGCAAACGTCCGATTGAAACTTTAAAAACTATTTTCAATTAAATTTTTTTAAGTTAATGGATTTATAAATACATGGACGTTTTAATTCCATTTCAAATCATCCTATTCATATATTATTTCAGTCTAAAATATTCCATTTATATACGATTAAATAAAAAAATTTAATTAAAAAAAAAGAACAATTTTTGAATATTTAGCAATAATTGACTGCTCATTCAAAATTAGCAATTATAATTAAAATATTCAAAACGAAACAATTTGAAACTAAATTGTTTGAAATAGCCGTCAAATTTTCAGAGTGCTAAATTAAAACTTCGAACGTTGCAATTTAAATTCTTTTATTTAAAAAATTTTAATTTGAAAGTGAAAGTGTTGAATTTCGATGTGTAAATAACAATTAAAGAATTATTAATTTGGAACAACATAAAATTAAAATAATTCTACTCAAAAGGATTTATGTATTTAAAAAAACGTTTCAATTGCACATTTGGGGAAGAGTAGGGAAGAGTAGTCAAATATTTTTCAATCCCCTTTTCCAACTCCCCCAATTTTTCGGGACGACTGTAAACGCAGCCAATTATAAAAGAAAATGAAGAAATTTTGGTATTTAATTTTTTTCCGAATCGAAAGAGGAACTTTTTCGTTTTTACATTGTTATTGCGCCGAAAGTGGGCAAATTTTGCATTCCAAACATTTTTATTTAGTTGGAAATGAGGAAATTTGAGTTCTTAATATTTGTTGAATTGGCAGAAATGGAAAATTTATTTTTTAAAGCTCCAGTTGAAAAGGAGGAAATTTTGGTTTTTAATATTTTATGAATTGGAAGAGGAATTTTTGTTCTTTAACATATTCCTTAAGTGGAAGGGGGGAAATTTTCGCTTTTCATTTTTTCTGAATTGGAAGAGGCCATTTTTCTGTTTTTGTTATTTTTAATGAGATAGAAGGGATGCAATATTTTTCTGAATTGGAAGAAGCCATTTTTTATTAAAAATTTTTATTGAGCTTAAGGGACGAATTTTTTCTGAATTGGAAGAGGGACATAAAAAAAAGATTTTTATCGAGTTAGAAGGAAGGAAATTTTGGTTTACAAGTTTTGAACATTTTTTGATTGGGCGGGGGCCAAAATTGTTATTTTTAACATTCCGATAAGATGGAGAAACTTTTTATTCTCAATTCTGTACTGAATTGAAAGATGTACATGTTTTTTTTTAAATATATTTTTATTAATGTGAGTTGAAATGAAGTATTAGTTTTAATTTAGAGCATTGAAAATAATAGCGTGGATTTCTATGTTTCAACCTTAAATCTTTTCACTGTTTAATTGAGAACAGTTTAAAATCGAAAACAGTTCCGATTTGAGTGCTTTGAATTGCGAACCGGGAATAAACCAAGAACTTCATTTTGTGTTTCCAGGATAGTGTAGAAAGTTATCGAGGAACTATTCGGGGCCAAGATCACCTTGACTACAAATGTGGCACCGTCAAGACGTTCTATTGTGGCGCTTAGTAGAAGTGAAACGTTTTAGTATGGTCAGACTCTAGTCTGCAAGAGCTAATCTAGCGCTAGTCAGTTGGTCTTGCGTAAATCTATTTTAGATGATTGACTTTAAAAATTATTTTGAAGAGTGCCTGGATGATGAGAACATTTCTGTTTTGTTTTTAATGTTTATTTTTCACTTTTTATACTTTTAAACACCCTGGATATTTTTGGAAATGTGCAAAATGATATTTGGGTGTGATACTTGGAACATTTTTTTGTCATGACGGAATCATCAGCACCCGATTAGGGCCCGAAAAGACTGTCTAGATTATCTATAAAATATCCTTATTTGGTATTTCATAAAATGGTCAGAATATATATTGAAGTGCGAATTACTGTGTCACAAAATCGGTGCATTGTGAACGGATATTCGAAAGCGACTTAAAATTATATTCAGATACTGCATCTATTCTGATGGTTCATAAAATTGAGAACGCGGTGACCGATATTTTGGCAGCACGGTGCCGACCAGCGAATAGTCTATGTCTACGCCTGGATGGACAAATTCGATCGTTGTCGTCGGTTTGACGGCTATTCGGCAGAGATATATTCAGTTACCAGACTTAACACGAGCTCCACATCGTAACAAGATAACTCGTCGTTCTTCTTAGAGTTCGCCGAAGTAGCTGCTACGACGGCATTACTGTCATTCTAGATTTAGACTGGTAAAACCACCTCAAAGTAAAGAAAGTCTTTAATAAACAGTCTAATTCATTTTAGTAATTTCTAATTTACCTAATTTATTGTAATCAGCATTTCTCATTAGTTTATCCTTGAGTTTGTGTACAGAACTCATTTTCTGCCTCGACTCACTTTGAAGATTTTATAAGTTAATGATGCACCTTTTCCTTTATCATACAGATTAAATAATATTGTAATGGGAAAAATTTATAAAAAGCCGTTCCCAAGTGCGCACGCACTGAAAAGCGCGGGCATATTTAAAATTATATAATATACACTTGCTATATTATATTAACATTAAATTACTTTAAGAAGTTATGTATTTTTATCATTCAATTTGATACGTTAACAAAAAATAAAAAACTTTGTTAATATTTATCTGTATGATTATTCATAGTATTTATTGATTCCAAATAGGTCCGCGCTTGTCGGTACATGCGCAGTTGAAAACGTCGGCACCCACCACTGGCCATCTATCGGATATCAAAGAACTAAAAAGTAACCCTCAAAAAGAGTTCTATTCTAAAAATTATCTAGATAAATTAGCTAGACAATTTCTAGATGGCAAAATTAGCTTAAACAGCTAGATATTTTGGTAACACAGCTAGAAATCTAGGAAACACAGCTATATTTTATTAGAAGGCGAAAACCAGCTAAGCGCCTAGCTGGGACAGCTGAGCCATTTTTTTCAGTATATTGTCGTAAGTCCGAGGCCTGTCATTTATTTAAAATACAATAGATGGAACTGATTAATCAGTGATGTACTTCTCATTGATGAACTAACCAGGAAAGGGTCATTGAAATAATAATCAGTGAAACTAAGTCGGTAAAACAGATTCTCTGATAGTGACCAAGTCTAGCTCTTTCATCAGTGAAACTCACTAATTTAAATTTAGAGAGGGAAATATTAAATCTGATGCAAAATTTTTTCGCATTGTGATTGTGCCGCTTAAGAGAATAATCAATAAAGTTAGTGAATGACAAGTGGGTTGACGCGTGTTATTCGATGCCAGGATTCCGCAACATTCCAATCGCATTTCGATTTGAAAATGCATCATTGCTGCATTCCTGCAATGCCTTCCTGACGTTTCTTGGTACGTGAGGCATCATTGGAACTATCCACTATCTCATGTGCCGCTTTAAGCCTTACCATCTTTTATTTATGCATTCCTTGCGTTTTTCATCATACCAAGCATCGATTGAATAAAGCAAAAGATTGAACGGAAATAACTTGTACTGAAATTCGAGAATTCATCAGCATTTCTCATTTCGTGTATAAAAACTTATTTACAGCTACTAGCTAAAAATAACTGAAAACAAGATAAATATTCTCATAAGAGGTAATTTTCTTGAACAATAGATATCGTCTGGTTAGTTTTAACTTATAGTTCATCAGCATTGTTATACAAGTTGTTTATATAGAGAGCGCTTCTTAAAGTCTGTATATCAAAGACAAACAAGCACTCAGAGAAAAAATTGACATATTTTTTTTCTTAACAAAAAACGCAACAAATTGTATCAGGGTTGCTACAAAATCCCAATTTCGTAATTACTTGTCTTTCCCTGACCAATTTTTCATTTTCCCTTGCCGTCATAAATTTTTCTTTCAGGTATGAAAACAATTGTACTTTATTTTGTAGTATCTGAATAAGCAGTCCCGGACCGACTTACAGAAAGTAATATGATATACATTTAATATAAAAGAGTTTAACATAATATAGAAAAGTGATGAGAATATATTCGTTAAAGCTGAAGAAGCTTTAACAAAAGAGAATTCACAATAAGCAAATTAACAGTTGTCGACGGTTTGATCTTTAATTTTAAAAGCTTCATACACACAAATGTGGGGGGAGTACTAAGACCGAGTACTTAGCGTAAGGTATATCATCGAGCGCGAAGCGCAATATCCGACAGACGTCGAGCAAGAAAAGTTGTGGTTTGGCATCCGAAAGAAATAAAAAAATGTCTTGTTTTCGGTTTTCGAATTTAACGATCAACATTTTTGAAATTTCATATGAAGTAAGGCTTTTTTCTATGTACCTGCCAACAAAACCACAACCTTTTATTACTACTGTTAAAAGATGTTTTTCAAACGTGAAGTGCAAACTCATCTTCTGGAGAGCTTAAAAAATGGGGTGATAGGTAAAAATTGAGTTTCAAAGTAATCGAAGACCAAGTACAGTTAGTAGAGGAACGCGAGATGGAAAATGGAAGTAAGAGGGTGGAAAATGTAAGGTTTATGTTAGATTGTGTATAGAAGTTTTATAGATGTTGCATGGTCGATGGCCTGAGACGGAAGCACTCAGTCGACACTTTAAAAAGCACTTCAAAAAGACCGTCGATATTTACGTTATTAATCGTTGTCCCGGCTGCGTAAGATGC
Organism: Andricus coriarius; assembly: GCA_932066315.1. NCBI lineage: Eukaryota > Metazoa > Arthropoda > Insecta > Hymenoptera > Cynipidae > Andricus > Andricus coriarius. The sequence continues at coordinate 21,163 of CAKNWT010149538.1, forward strand.
TCCAGTCCAGAGAAGATACCGGATAAAAAATGTGGGGTTCTGCACGGTGACCGAATATTTTTTACTTGCTCTAGTTTACTGAAAACCCGAGATGAAAGCTCTGATATACAAGAAAATCACAACTATCCTACTAATGTGATAAATCCGATTCTAATTGCTCATAAATAAGTAAGGTTCAATTAAATAAGTTCAATTTCTCGAATTTTGTTTCGACAGAATATCTCCCTTTTTCTCCTCAGACACTCCTGATCTGTT
>CAKNWT010149554.1:5144-24031 GCA_932066315.1 Andricus coriarius
ATGACCTTCTACAACTCAACCAATACTTTACATCCCATTTTCGTTTTGGGATTTTTTTCAAGAAAAAAATCAAGCTTTTTTTCTAGTTTATTTGAAAAAAAAACAACAACAAATTCCGCATTTGGAAAAAAATTCAAAAATGTTCTTTAAAATTAAAAATCAAGGTGAAATAATTTCTTTCCCAAAACTATATATATAACTATATTCTTTTCCAAAACCCTCATATAAAAGTAAAATTGGATAACTGTAACAAAAGTTATGTACAATTGAAATTTAGGGGTCGGTGTGAATCGTCGAAAATTCGGGCCCCTGTATCTTCACAACCCGTTATACTAGGTGCACCCTCTTTACAGAATTTATAGAGGTCCAATAGCACTACAATCTGGCGTAGTTTCAATAAGATAGGCGACAACAAAATTGTAGGCAGGGACACTTGGCAAATTTTACCCAAAATACATATTCTGATTAGACATTGTATTACATTTTTAATAAAAACAGGGAAAATCGGGTTATAGAATAATCTAGTAGGAATCGAATACGGGTCTCCGGAACGGTGCACAGTGGGCTAAAGTGAAAAAAGTCCGTGACAAAATATTAGAACTTTTTATAGGAATGACCTAAAAGGAACATTTTTCTTGGGATTTACAAATTAATAAATACAGGATTGAGAAAACATACGGAGAAGCTTTAAAAAAGTATTTTTGATCTTGAAAATATAGTTTAAATTTGACATTTTTTGAAAAAAATCTGTATTATTGAATACCATGGGCGATCAGATATTATATCTAATATGCTATTTTAAACCTTTATTGCATGAATGATTTACTCCTAAGCAAATATGACTATTTGTCGTATTTAAGGGCTTCAAGGGTCACTGAATTAGAATCCGAAGTCAAAATGTGACAATTTAAAACGGCTGATCCAATATGGCGGACCAAAATTGCAAATCCGAACCGATATGACTAAAAATTACTGTACCGGGGTTTTTTCGGGTTGCTGACTTCGAATCCAAAGTGTCAAAATGTCAAAATTCAAGATGGAGGGTCCAGTATGGCGGAACAATATTGTAAAAATATAACTGATTTTATTAAATATCGCTATTCGGGGAATTTTTATGTCGCTGATTTAAAATCTGAAGTCTATATGATAAATTTTGTAATGGCGGTTCCAAGGAGGACCAATTCGATCGCATTATCCTTTGGGAGGGGGGCATCCAATGATTCCCCCTCCACTCTCAAGGGGGAGGTTAATAATAGTTCCAGCAAGATCACCTTTGCAGATAGCTGATAATGCTAACATGAGAAGGAGGAGATCTATCCACCAAAAAGTCTTTTTTAGGATGGACAAATTATCTGAAGCTAATACTGCTCTCCCCGATTTACTCTCTGAATATGTTAATTTTTGGAATGTCAACTGTGTAGTATACGAGAAGGCGGTCTCCCTGCTTAGCGACAATAGATGTAACGATACTTCAGTACGCTTAACTAAGACTCGCGAGCGTATAGCACAGCTTCAATTTAAAATTGAAACGGCGAGACGGCATGCATCAAATATTCAGTGCGTAATTAACTACATAACATCAAATAAACTAGTCACTCCAAAAGTTAGGGCACCTGCACGAAACTTAAGGAAAGCAAATCACACGCTAAAAAAGTGTAAACTGTTGACCATCAAGCAGCACTAGACGCAAAAAATAAGATCTCTTTCAATAGCGAAACAGGGCCTTGAACGGCGAGTAAAGTGAATTCATGAAATTTCCACCTTTTCTACTCATCCTTCTCGTCTGTTCAATAAAACTTCACGTGCCGGTAAAAATCCGCCTAGCCGAGAAGAGATTCAAGTTTCCTGGGAGGAAATATATGGAGATACTTGTAAGCTAAATGAAGACGCTTCAGATATATCACTGTTTCGTAACTTTTGCCAAAAGCAAAGGTTGTGAGGTCCAGAGGAAGAGTGTCCACTAATTACTGCTGAAGAAGTGAAGAAAATTATCGCTAGAACTAAGATTTTTGCAGCGCCATGGACAGATAAAATCAACGACTTTTGGTGGAAGAAGTTCACTTCTACGCACCAACATCTAGCTCGTATATTTACTACTTTCTTAAACGCAGAACAACCCATCCCGCGGTGGCTAGTGAAAGGACGCACGGTGTTGTTCCCTAAGACCGGTGATTTGTCAAGTCCACAGAACTACAGGCCCATAGCTTGTTTAAACACCAGCTACAGGCTATTCACTGGCATCCTCAAAGAGCGGATATTAACATCTATCAAGCCGGTATGGAGTGCAATAGTTGAAGTCTGTCCAACATGTTTCTCAAGTCTTCTGGATTGAGATCGAGGACTGAGGGATTTCTTTTCGCCTGTCAATACGGCGATATAGACACCTTAGTTTACCACGAGCGCTTAATGAATAGACCTGTAGGCGGTACTAACTGCCGAGCGAGTAAGCAAGAGCCAGAAACACTTGGACATGTTCTCAGTGGATGCTCAAAGTATGCACATTACGGGTACATAAAGACACACAATGCGGCTTTAAAAGTGTTATGTTACCATCTTGGGCACTTCTACGGTGCTGATATATTGCCCGTCTTGCCATACGCCCCGGGAGAACTCGAGTCCGTTGTGGAGAATGATCAGTGTAAGATCTACTGGAGTTTCTCATTCTCCACCACTCAACGTATCAATGCTATGAAGCTGATATGCTCCTCCAAGGTCTGAAGACCAAGATCATTTACGTGATTGAATTCTCGGCACCAGCCGACGGTAGTATCACGGCAAAGGAGGAAGAAAAACGGATGAAATATCAAGCACTTCTTTTCGAGCTAAGCAAGCTGTACCAATGCTACAAAGTCTATCTTGTAGTTCTCATAATCGGCTGTCTTGGAGGTATGAAAGCTTCATTTCTCAGGCAACTCAACAAGATTCCGGCTTTCCAGCGTCAGGCTCATCCCATCGCGAACCGGATGCAAAAGGCTGTTCTTCTGGGATCACTTCATCTGGTCCATCAACACTGTACCTCATAACATTCTACAAAGATTGGTTGTTTAAAAAAAGTATCCAGAGGTGAAGCCTTCATCTCCAACTGTCCCGTCTGCCGCGTAAGGTCAATCGCGACTAGAGACCTGACTCCCAGGAACAGTGTTGCACGATGTTGCCTCGCGTAAATTTCTCGCTCTTGTTTACGTTCTAGGACAGAAGGAGCAGCAGCGGTTGACGTACACCCCGCTACCGTACGATCCTACAGGCCTAGGACCAGGAGTGAGGAGTGAACCACTTCCTGGTTCTAATACCCAAAACCTCGTCCTGGAGAGTCAGTCTTGTGCTAACTGCTCAATAGAACCTCAGAAGTTCCCAACCCCTCGTTTTGCCGTAACGACGCCACACGATCTCCAAGACACAAAACGCATCATCGATCCAGCAAGGATCAATCCGATCTAGACTACCTTGGCTTCATCGCCCGAGTACCAATTCGCAAACGCACTCACCCGATCTTGGCTTTGCCGCCCGGCTCGGGCTGAACGACCTGTAAGTTTGTGAAATAAACTCTTTTTATATTTACTTCGTTTTCCATAATTGACTTCACCCGTTCTCTCGACGATCCAATTCCTTACCTTTCCCTTAATTTGCGAGATACCTCACAAATTTGGCGCCCTCCTTAAAAAAACCCACAATCACACCAAAAAATCCTACAGGTCGAGAAACGGAAGGCTTCAAATGATAAAGGAATAAAAAAGAATTTCTGCATGTGTGCCATTAGAAAAGTTATATTTTTGTTTTAAATTGTTTAAATTGTTGGAGAGAGTTTTGTTGAAAATGATTTGAGGTGTAATTTCTTGTATTTTGTTATTTTAAAAAGTGCGGGTAGATTATGCAATATAGTTCGAAACAGTGCGGGTAGACCTGTATAAATGTCAGTTAAAAAATAGTTGGTATACTTCGCGTGCTCGCATGCTGTGCCATCTTTAACAAAATGAAAATCACTCTTAAAAAACGCCTCATCTGTACTCCTTATAGCATGATTGGATAAGTGAAGGGTCTAAAATTCAAGAATAAACACAAAATACGTAGAAATTGAAAAGATTAATGGATAGGAAAAAACTAGGAAAAAATCGAATGAAAATTATACAAAATAGAAGCAAAGCGGCGTCAGTCATGCGCAACCCCAAAGTAATATAAACCGTGACGCTCACCGGAGTGAACGTGCCGGTTTTTAATCAGCCGTAGAAACCCCTGAGCTAGGCCCTATAGATTAAAAAGAAAATAAGAATAGAAATAGTCGAATGCAACTCGGGAAAAATAAAAATTATTCCGAAAATGGCAAACCCGGTGGAAAATGTAAGAGATAATAGGGAAAATATGTAATTCCAGAAATTATGCTCGAAGAAAATAACGCACAAGCAAGTGCGAATAATTTAGAAAACGAAAACAGAGATAGGCGATCGATGGAATACGTAAATAGAGAAGAAAATATGGAAAGAAATTAAGAATTCGTAGCGTTCAGAGGAGAATTAGAATGGGGGGAAGAACAACCAAGTCACGCGACAGGTACAATCCCAAGAACGAAAAGAAAATTACAAACGCATACAGAAAGTACCCCAAATGCACAAAGGACTAGACCATCCTTCACACAGACATAGAAATTGGTATACTGTCCCCCAATACTGAGAATACATTAGGTAATTGGAGAATAGAAAACGAGAATTTGGAAAGTCAGGAGTTAGAAAGAAATAGGATAGATAACGAAATAGAATCAAAGAGAAAAGAACTCGAAATCTTAAAAAGAGACAAAAGACATTTAGAATTGAGTAGTCCAGAAAGAGAAGAACGCAAAAATCAATGACAGAACTTTTGAAATCTATTCGTTTTTAGAAAGTAATAATGAATTTTGGAATTGCGCAGAAGAATTAATGAATTTTGAAGAGAATAAAAGCGATAAAATTAAAATAAAAGAACTTTCAGAAGAGATAAAAAATTGATATGATAAAATGGATAAAATTTTAAATACAACACAAAATGTAGTAAATCAAAGTAATAAGATACGAAATAATACTGTTCATTTCGAAGAAACAGAATTTGAATTTAACGAACAAAGACACGCGTTGACAGATGCAAGAAAAAGAATAACAAACAAAAGAGGCTGCGGTCACGGAAACGGAGACTCGACACCGAGACCGGTGCAAAGGCAATCAGTCATGCGAAAATCAAATATGCCTCAATTCCAAACAGAAAGACAAAGTAGAATAGATAGCATTAGAGAGAGAGAGCGATAGGGAAAGAGAGGAAATGATAGAAAATAATGTAAATGAAATTTCAGCAACCCTTTTTCCATTTGGAATGAATCAAACGCAATTCCAAATAATGTCAAACTGGCCAATAAAATTTTAAAATAATACGGAAAAAAGTCCTGCTTATTTTTTGAATAGCCTACTTAGATACAAGCGTGGTTATAAAATTAATGAAATAGATATTTTAGAAAAGGACCACGCACCAAATACATGAGAAAAAAGGTCCCGGTGGAATTTTTTAAGTTTGTGATATTTTTTAGTTTATGCCCTCCTGATCAAAAAATCCTTATGGCAAAAACTCAACTTATGGACAGTTTTTGCGCTACGACGATTTAAAAGGCAGATTTGGGTACATATTTTTACCTGAAGTGGAATATATCTGACTTTTTTCCACCCTTTGCATTGCTTTCGTGTAAGTTTATACAGAAAAAGAATTGCACGGACGAACAATGCGATGTAATTGCGTTAGAAGTGATAAGCGCTAAGCGTTCGGGCGATGCGCTGAGCGCTTAGGCAACGCGCAAAACGTCCATATAATTGCATGTTATCGAGCTTCAAACGCGAAATTCAACTTTTATTATCAAGAGGCGTTGATTGTCTGAATCGGTGATAAAAATAGCTAATTCACAAACGCATGACAAACGCTACTTGCGATTGAAAGATTGAATCCGAAGTTCGTCGCAAAGCGCTAAAGTTGAATGGCTTTGATTCGCCAGTTTAAGTAAAGTCAACTTTATGAGGAATGCTTATCTCGTTCCAACGCTCCGACTTCAACTATAACGCTAAGCGTTGAAGGTAGGATGGAAGCGTTGGCACGAAAGGAGAATTCTGAAAAAGGTGCTTTAGAGTGCATGACATTAACTGGTTGATCAGTGCCAAATCTGACTTTTAAATCGTCGTAGCGGAAAAATTGTGGTACATAATTTGAGTTTTTGCCATAAAGATTTTTTGATCAGAAGAGCATAAACTAAAAAATATCACAAACTTAGAAAATTTCACCGGGACCTTTTTCCCCCTGTATTTGGTGCGTGGTCCTTTAGATGCTATTTTTGAAGAAGAAGCTTGAAGTTGTTTCAGGTCACTAGAGATAATTAACGAAATTTAGACAAATTTATCGAAGATTTGAAAGATGCAACAGAAATTAAACACTTATTTGAAACATTAATGCCACGACCAAGCCTAGAATGCTTTTTAATTTCGTAATCTAACTCTCGTATTGTCTTTATGAGTTTTTCACCTATTTATGAGTGAGTTTCGCCGGAGTCGTTTGTGTCTGTGCCAAGTAATTCTGACGGTCTTTGGTTTCGTGGATTATTATCCGTCTTGAATAACCACCGCTTCTGTTTCCCTGATCTATACTATACCAACAATCACGTCGAAATTGGCCTACTTTCCCGCAGTTGTAGCATGCAATAGGTTCTCGCGATCTATAGTTCAAATTTCGGTTTCCTAAATTTGGATCCATGAAATCCTGTGCACTTGGCTTTATTTCACCTTTTTTATTATCCCTACTATTTTCATAATTTGAATTTTTAGTATTTTTATTATGTCCTTTATTATCTTTTTTGTCCTCTGACTTATTCTTATTCTCTTCCGCGTTATATAAAAGCGCTGGTATTTGCGGAGACTTATTTAATTGTTGTGTTTGTTTGTTTCCTAACAGCAGACTAATTGCATTCAATAATTAGCCCGCTTGGTTTTTATTTCTATAACTATTATAGTTATTATTAAATCTCGGATTTGTTTGGAATCCTGGATTATTTTGATAATTATTATTATTCTTAAATCTTGGATTAAAAGATTTGGGATTTCCATTTGCTAATCTCGGTTGGAATTGTGCTTTGTACTGTTGGTTTTGATACCTCGGTATCAACTGTTATTGTTGATTTTGATCATAATTTTGTTTTTGATCTTTATGTTCATTCTCGTCTTTAAATTTATTTTGATTTTTCTCATTTCCTGTATTTTTTATGTTTATATCATTTTTACTATCATCTTTATCTAAAATGCTTAGTTATTGACCTCCAATTTTAGACTTTGCCAATTCTGTTTCCCATTCTCGTCCCAATATTTCTAATTCCGCAAAATTTGAATAAGCATTTCTGGCAATTTAAACTTTATATCCAATTCTCAAATTTTCATAAGTCCTACTTAAGGGTGTTGGTTCAATCCGACTTGGAATTTTTTTTCTAGGTACGTCACTGACTCAATATATAATTTTTTTCAAGTATTTGAGAACGAAAGAAAGACCGAAGACCGAAGTCCGAAGACCCACCACTTGATGATGGTGAATAAATATTTTGCGAAATACGTCTCAAAATGGAGAGAGAGATGTAGGTAAATATGAGGTCTCCTGTGTGTGTGAATATTATAAGACTGTAGTTGTAAGCAGCAAAGCAAACACATTGAACCACCTTTCAAAATCATACTCCGAATCTCCGATGCTCTGAAGTATGAACTCAGTCATGCCACCGGTTGGTCGTAGTTGGCGCGCAATTCAAAATTGGATCTTTTGAGGATACATAAGAAATATTAAAAACATGATAACAAATTATTTTGAATTACTTTTTCAGCGAATTTGTTCTGAAATTGAATGTTTTGTGAAATATTAGTTATTCTTTGGAAGTGAAAGAAAATATAACAAAATAAAAAAGAAAAGGCCACGTAGATTTACGAAAAAGTATATTATTTTTGGTCAACTTGATAAACTTGGAATTTATAAATAAATTTGCAGAGGGCCTCATTTGGAAATGTCAGAATTCAAAATTGATGGTTTTTGAATTTATTGCTGGATGACGATAAATTTATAATTTCAAAATTATAATTTTAATATTTTCAAATTATAATTTCAAACTGAATAAATTTAAAAATTTACATACAATCATAAAGTGGATTATCCATGAAATTAGTGCATTTGCAGATGCTGTCTGCATTTTTATTTCTCAATTCAAAACTGCCGCTGAGACTCGAAGCCTGGATTCGCGGTCGATAAGGAAAGGCGTCCCGATTTCGCGAGTGGCAATGTGTGTTTCGGACCAGTGATGCAATTCAAAATTGGAATTAAAAACAATTCTTGTAATTGAAAAATGCACAAGAATATATATAAAATGTACAACTTCTGATTCTAGACAAGAAACAAATGTATAACACATATATTAACAGTTTATTTACTTTCACTTCCAAAGAATAACTAATGTTTCACAAAACATTTAATTTCAGAAGAAATTTGTTGAAAAAATAATTCCAAATAATTTTTTATAATGTTTTTACTATTTTTTTTATGTATATTCTCAAAAGATCCAATTTTGAATTGCGCGCCAACTACGGCTAACCAGTGGCATCACTGATTTCATACTTCAGAGCATCGGAGATTCGGAGTATGATTTTGACAGGTGGTTCAATGCGTGTTTGCTTTGCTGCTTACAACTACAGTCTTATAGTATTCACATACACAGGAGACCTCATATTTGTCTACATCTCTCTCCCTTTTCCGACGTATTTCGCAAAATATTTATTCACCATCATCAAGTGGTGGGTCTTCGGATATAGGATGACGCCTGAAAATGCTTCTGTGATGTCAGAATTGTGAGTAAACAAATAAATTTGCAAACGGTTCTCGCCGTTCAAATGCTGTCTTCTGCTATCTGTAGATTGCTCCCTTTTAACAAATTGATCATTTCATTAAAAATAATAATTGCCTCAGCAAAAGGCTTAATTTCTCTAAATTTTATTGATCCGAGGATCTCGCAAAACCTAAAATGTTTGACGAGTTTTCTTTCTTTCGTTCTCAAATACTTGACAAAAATTATATATTGAGTCAGTGACGTACCTAGGAAAAAAAAATTCCAAGTCGGATTGAACCAACACCCTTAAGTAGGACTTATGAAAATATGAGAATTGAATATAAAGTTTAAATTGCCAGAAATGCTTATTCAAATTTTTCGGAATTAGAAATATTGGGACGAGAATTGGGAAACAGAATTAGCAAAGTCTAAAATTGGAGGTCAATAAGTAAGCATTTTAGATAAAGATGATAGTAAAAATGATAAAAACATAAAAAATACAGAAAATAAGAAAAATCAAAATAAATTTAAAAACGAGAATCAACATAAAGATCAAAAACAAAATTATGATCAAAATCAACAAAAACAGTTTATACCGATGTATCAAAACCAACAATACAAACCACAATTCCAACCGAGATTACCAAATGGAAATCCCAAATTTTTTAATCCAAGATTTAAGAATAATAATAATTATCAAAATAATCCAGGATTCCAAACAAATCCGAGATTTAATAATAACTATAATAGTTATAGAAATAAAAACCAAGCGGGCTAATTATTAAATGCAATTAGTCTGCTGTTAGGAAACACACAGACACAACAAGCAAATAAGTCTCCGCAAATACCAGCACTTTTATATAACGCGGAAGAGAATAAGAATAAGTCAGAGGACAACCAAGATAATAAAGGACATAATAAAAATACTTAAAATTCAAATTATGAAAACAGTAGGGATAATAAAAAAAGGGAAATGAAGCCAAGTGCACAGGATTTCATGGATCCAAATTTAGGAAACCGAAATTTAAACTATAGATCGCGAGGACCCATTACATGCTACAACTGCGGGAAAGTAGGCCAATTTCGACGTGATTGTTGGTATAGTATAGATCAGGGAAACGCAAGCGGTGGTTATTAAAGACGGATAATAATCCACGAAACCAAAGACCGTCAGAATTACTTGGTAAAGACACAAACGACTCGGACGAAGCAAGATTTCACTTTATGATAGATTTTAAAAATCATGAATTCAGAGTGTTAGTTGACACCGGTGAAACGCACTCATATATAGGTGAAAAACTCATAAAGACAATACGAGAGTTAGATTACGAAATTAAAAAGCCGAAAAACGATACATTGATCGTCGCAAATGAACAAAAATTAAAAATTATAGGACAAGTTCGAATTCCAATCAAAGTAGATCATATAGAAAAATACTTATTATTCAGGCTGGTACCAGATTTAAGATCGATAGCAATAATAGGAACCGATATGATCGCAAGATTAGGTTTAAAAATGGATTTCGAGAAAAAGATTTGGTGGTTACCAGAATTACCAAATATTAAGTATGCGATACAAGGAAATATAAGTAAAATGCAGGAACCGGTGATGAACGAAAGCGAGGAAAATAAATGAAGGAAAAATGAGGAAATGAAATTAAAATTCGGGACTAAGATTAGCTTGCGAAACCACGTGCGAGAGAAAGAGACAGATTTGCTACAGTGCGAAGTCTCTTCTCCCGTCTCGCCATACACCCCACCCCAAGCCCTTCTTACAGGAAATGCACGAGACTCGATCCCGCCAGCACCCCAACCGGCACAGAGTGTACGGGGGCATGCAGCCCCACACCCTAAACCCTACAAGACGAGAGATGCAACACTGGCACGAGCCAGCGTGGGCGTCAATAGATTAGATAAGCAGGCTAGTCAAAATAAAGAGAGAGTAGACAAGAAAACAAACAAGGATAGGAATAAAATAGAGAGCAAGAGTAAAGTAAATATGAATTTATATACGAAAAATAAAGATAGAAAATTAGAAACAGAATTTAAAGGACCATTGGAATTGAATAAAGAGAAAAAGAATTCTAAATTGAAAACGGTTATGGATAAAACAGAGGAAAAAAATGATTCGATAATAGAAACATTATTTGCAATTAGAAAAAATAATCGGTATAATTTTAGAAATAATGCGGTAATAAATAATAATATTACACGCGTAAAAATAGAATGGCAGCAAAATTTAGAATTTTGCGAGGACATTTCTGAAGGAATAACAGAATTAAACGAAGCACAACAACTGCAATTAGAAAACTTGATTGAAAGAAAAGTAATTGATCAGAGAACAGAATTAAAACCGACACACTTATAACTAGCCATAAAATAGATGTCCAGGGACATGAGCCGCTAAGCAAAGATATTATTATGTATCACCAAAAATAAGAAGATTATGTATGAGGAAGTAGATAGACTAGAATAGATTAGAAGAGAAAATTATAGAACCATCTCATAGCGCTGGGTCGAACCCTATAGTAATGATAAAAAACCTAATGGAAAATATATATTTTGTTTTTATTTTAGAAAAGTTAATAAAGTAACAAAGAAAGATTTATATCAAATACCTATAATGTCTGAAATATTGGATACATTAAGATCAGCAAGATACATGTTGAAAATAGATCTTCGTTCAGCATATTATCAGATACCATTGGACGAGGAATCTAAACCAATAAAAGCATTTATTGTCCCAGACAAAGGAATGTATCAGTTTAAGAGAATGCCGTTTGCATTAACAAATGCTCCTCCTACATTCCAGCGCCTGATGGACAGAATAATAACACTAGAATTAAAATCGCATTTATTTTGTTACCTTGATGATATAATTACAGTTTCACAAAATTTTGAAGAACATTTATAATATTTGGATATTGTTCTAGATAGAATTAAAAATGCAGGTTTAACAATAGGTTTGGACAAATGTGAATTTGGTTGTTCAGAAATAAAGTACTTAGGGTTTAAAGTTAATGAAAAAGGCTTGCAACTAGACGAGGATAAAATTGAACCTGTTTTAAATTTCCCAAGACCAAACACGGTTGAACAAATTCAGAGATTACTAGGAATGGCTTCATGGTATAGGAAATTTATTCCGAAATTTGCAGAAGTAATAGGAACTCTGCAAAAACTATTGAAGAAGGAAGTAAAGTGGGAATGGACTGAAAACAGGAATAGGCATTTACGACTATTAAACACGTACTAACAACAGCGCCAATTCTTGCCTGCATTTGCAAGTAGAGGTCTTAATGGTGCAGAACGTAAATACTCTGCTTCGGAAAAAGAGTGTTTAGCAGTAGTCTAGACAATAAGGAAATTTAGACGGCAATTTAGAGGGATATTCGTTTAAAGTTATTATAGATGTCATTGCCTTAAATGGCTTCATAACCTAAATAACCCAACAGGTAGATTAGTACGATGGGCTCTAGAATTATTAGAGTACGATTATGAAATAATGTATAGAAAGGGAAGTTTAAACCATGTCCCAGATGCCTTATCAGGGTCGAATGAAAATGAAATAAAAGTTTCAAGTATCTTAGCCGGTATAGTAGAAATCGAAGAAAAAGATTTTAAAGAAATTGAAAATAATTGGTATAAAAATAAAACTATACAGTTTAAAAATAAACCAGAAGAAAATCCAAACTGGAAAATACGCGATAGTCAATTATATTTTTATAGGGCCGACCCTTTGAAATCAAGCTTAAATTTAGATAGCAACCCGTGGAAATTAATGATACCAAAAACATTTCGAGAACAAGTTTTGATTGAGTAACATGACAATAAACAATCAGGTCATTTAGGTATGAAAAAAAATTATGCAAACATTTCCGAAAATTAATTTTGGCCCGGAATGTTATAATAATACATAAATAAATCAATAATTAATTGAACTAAAACATTTGTTATTAGAAATTCAAAAACTCCTAAGTATCATGCGCAAGCTAACCCAACTGAAAGATGTAACAGATCAATTAAAACGGCAATAAAAGCGTTCTTGGAAAAAGATCATAAATTATGGGATGAAAATTTAGATGATTTACAATTTGCGTTAAATACGAGTAAACATTCTTCAACAGGTTTCGCACCCGCTTTTTTAAATTTAGGTAGAGAACTCCAACCAATTTAAGCGTTGAATAAAGATTTAGATGGTAAAAACGAAATTGAATTCCAAGAGTCCGAAAAATGGGCTAATAGAATGCGAAGATCAAAAATAATTAGAGAGGAAGTAGTTAATAATGTAGATACTGCGAATGAAACACAATCTAGACATTATAATCTCAGAAGTAGACCGATAAGTTTCGAAATTGGCGAACAAATTCTAAAAAGCGATAAAACATCATCAAATAAAGGGGAATGAATAGCCAAAAAATGGAGTAAAAATTTCGAAGAACCATTTTACATTAAAGCAAACATTTTACCAAAAATTTACGATACAAAAACAAAGAATGGGAAATCATTAGGTAATTGAAACGTTAAAGATATGAAGAAATTCAACATTAGAAAGTAGATTTGAAATTGTTTTTCTTTGAAATGGCATGCATGTGAATAGTTTGAATTTTACACCACTGACAACGACAAAAAAATGAAACAAACACATACATTTACAAAAAACAGCAGAAACAGGAAAAACCAGAAAAAACATTTATTCATAGAAAAATGGACCCAAGAATCGCTCTCACATGCAAGGAGTGTTTGGAGCAGCCTAGCAAGAGGAGACAGCGAAGAAGGACGGGAAATCGACAACGTAAGGGCAAGATTAGAAGAAAAAAGACATGATGAGAAAGTTAGACAAATAGCAGAGAAAGAAAAATTAAAACTGGCGCTGCTCTCGCAAGAAGACTGGAAACAAATGATTAATTGGAGGAAAGAAAAAGAGCAGGCCGATAAAAGGAATTAAATGAAGAAAAAAATGAAAGAATTTGAGGACAAAATGAAGAAATAGGAAGAAGAATGGAGGAACAAGAAAAAAAAATTGATTTGAAGTTTAGATTAATCACAGTTGATTAATAAAGCTTCTCCTACTTAATCACATACACAATAGAAGAATTTACTCGAAACCCACACAACAAACAAAAATTAAAATAGATTTTTATTGTACATTTTCACTTTGAAATTGAAACATTTTAATTATTGTCTCATAATATTTAATTGAATGATACATAAATAAAATAAAGTAAATACGGCTATAAGAGGCCAAGATAGAATTCTAATTAAAAATAAAAATTAGGCTTTAGATCTAAGTTACTTTTCAGCACAAGAATCAGAGAAAGCGGAATAACGGAAGAAGATGTTAATTCGTATGGAGAGGATTAGAATAAAAGAAAAAATTAATTAAAGCCCTGAAAGAATGGTTAAAATCGAGACTTTAGACTTTACTTTCAGTTAAGAAAAATATGGAAGACTTCAAGGTGTGGAAATGTCGTCATTGCGAGAGGATGATTCCGGTGGAGCTTTATATTTTTCAGGACGCCTACTGTTATAAAATGTCTATTTGGACCAAAAATTACCATACGGTTCCGGATTCGACAAAAACCAAGTGCAGCAAAGGCGGTTAGGTAGCAACGAATAAAAGATTTAAGGACATCTTAAAAATAACGGTTGAAGTAAACGAACTGACACAAGAAGAAGACAGCCAAATGATTGAGGAGGAACAAGAAGACGATTCGTATGTACAACTATACATAACGGAGGAAGCATCCTTACTTATATTCGGCGAGGAACTGGATAGGTGCGACGAACTTTTAAAATAATAAACCTCGTCCCAAACAGAGGGGGGGGGGGGGGTAAAAGGAGGTTAGAAGCACCCCGCAACCGTACGACCCTATGGGCCTAGGACCAGGAGTGGGGAGAATACCGCTTCCTGGTTCTAATACCCAAAACCTTATCCTGGAGAGTCAGCCTTGTGCTAACTGCTCAATAGAACCTCAAACGTGCCCAAACCCTCGTTTCGCCGTAACGACGCCGCGCGATCTTCAAGACCCAAACCGCATCATCGATCCAGCAAGGATCAATCCGATCAAGAGTACATTGGCTTCATCGCCCGAGTACCAATTCGTAAAAGCACTCACCCGATCTTGGCTTTGCCGCACGGCTCGGGCTGAACGACCTAAAAGTTTGTGAGATAAACCCTTTTTTATATTTACTTCGTTTTCCATAATTGACTTCACCCGTTCTCTCGATGATCCAATTCCTTACCTTTCACTTAATTTTCGAGATCCCTCACAACTTCTAAAAAATAACTTTAAATTTTCCCAGGAACCTTATAAAAATGTGTTGTTATCTTGTAACCTTTCAAAATCCTTAAGACGCTACATAATTTTATTTCAAAATCTTCAAAAATCGACATTTTATTTTACATTTTTTGGAATCTTCACAAAATTTAAATTATTATTCCAGATTATTATTTTTACAATTTTGGAAATCTTTTTAAATATTGTATTGAAATTAATTTTTCAAAATAGAAAATCATTTTCAATTTTTCAAGGAACCTTAATAAATTTTTTTTATTATTTTGAAACCTTTCAAAGTGCTTGAAAATATTCAACATTTTTCGTTTGAAATCTTGAAAAATCTACATTTTGCTTTATATTTTTCGACATCTTTTGAAGTTTTAAATTATTTTTGAATTTATTCAAAACTTCTAAATATCTCTAAAGCTTATTCTAATTTTTTACAAATTTATAACTGTTCAATTGTTATTTATTCATCAAAATTTGCTTTTGTTTTGAAATATTCTTAAATATTCTGTTAAGACTGTTGGAAAAAAAGTAGTATGAACAATCTTACTCGCACCGATAACTCAACACGAGCCAACATGATGGATATGAGTGCCGCGATGGCCACCGCCTTGGAGGGTATGACCCTTTAACAAAGCACGTTCCACATATCAACTTTCGATGGGAAGGTCCCCCCCCTTAAAGGAGTTCCTAGAGGATATAGAGAACGGTTCGGTCTATGTCACAGAAGCAACTGAACCGTCTTTTATAAAAATTATCCTGAGCAAACTTAAGGGCATAGCGCGAGAGTGTTCGCGATAAGCAATTTTCAACGCTTAAGGAACTCAACAATCATCTTAAGAAACGTTTTCGCTCCCACTAAGAAGTACCAGTGATACTTTGAGGCAACCGGAAACCTGAGCATGCGTCAAAAAGAAAGTGTGAGCGATTATTACGATAGGACTTTGAGGCTTATCAGTGGAGCAAAGCATTCATTAGAAGAAAAGTATTCGGCTGCCGACAACAATACGTCTATGATGATGAAGCCCCTCATCGATTGTGCTCGGGATGCCTATGTTTGTGGATTACCTGGGGATATGTCAACATTCGTGGGCACCAGGAATCCAAAGGACATACAAGAAGCTTACGAACACTTGTTGCACGTAGAGGAACGGCAAAGGTATGCAGAAAAAACGAAGGCGACATCGGTATCGGCCTATCATATCTCAAAACAAGAGCAACACCCTGAAAGGGCACGATCACCTAGCCCCTATACAAAACTAATGGAGGGTGTTGGCAATGTCAAGCGCCAAGAACAGCCTTTCGAGCGAACCGTCCTGAAGAACTCTACCATTCTCTACCCACCTGTACCTTATCCACCTTTCCCTACACTACAATAATTTTAATCAGGAAGTAAATTAAATTATTAGTTCAAAAGTGGCCAACGTTCGGGCGGCACGAGAGTGTGACGTGTGTGGTGTGTGAAGACGCGAGACGGATCCAGGGAATCCGGAAGGATTCGTCCAACAAGGTCGGCAAACATTAATTGTGTTTGGGAAGGGATTACTTCCTCTCTCTCTCTCTCTCTCTCTCTCTCTCTCTCTCGCATAATTGAAACATAATTTAAAAAAATAATTATAATAATTAAAACATAATTAAGATTAAACATAATTGAAAGTGCAATTACATTAGTCATTATCTTCCTATTCCACCACTAATGGTTGATAAGTGAGGAACTTCTAGGAGGAAGTTCACGGACCCACTAAAATTATAAAATAAACAGGCTAACTCTGTCAGCTTGGTCTTTCGTCATCCCCAAATTTAAACTCAAAGATTAATTAATAATAGAAGCTGGTTCGTAACAAGGGTGTAAACTAAAAAATTTATACAATTCTTTTTTCATTTTTTAAAAATTCATCGAAGTGAGTCAAAGTCCTATCTCACAGGGTTACCGAGCGAACGTTTTTCTGGCGTCCAGAAAAATTTGGAGAAACGGGGTTAGGCCATTTTGTTCCCCGACCCTTCAATTGTTCAAACAATTGATACGTTTTTCAATAATTTTTTATTTAATAGATTTTTTTATAGTTTTAAAAATAATAAATATTTGAACAAATGATTGGTTTTGCCAAAAATCATCGACCAAACCATGACTAGGAAGTACATCTAAATAAGAACAAATTCGAAACAGACAGGTGAGAGACTAATATTATTTTGAATTCAAAAACAGATTAGAAATAAACGGCCCAAAAAAACCACAAACAAAAATTTTCATTCAAATCGAACCATTTTTTAGTCAACATATTAGATCCGTCATTTCGTTTTTGAAATTTTCGAAAACGAAATTGAGATCAGTGATTCAAAAAACCTTAACAAACAAAATTGCATTCAAATGGAATCATTTTTTGTTTTTTGGTCGCTATATTTGATTCGCCATTTTGTTTCAAAATTTTCAAAAACAGATTTGAAATGAACGACCCAAAAAAACCACACAACAAAATTTTCATTCAAATCGAAGCATTATTTGAGTTTTTGGTCGCCATAATGGATCCTATACAAAACAATTTTAATTTATTTTTAAGTATTGTCCAGCTTTTTGGGATTCTGGCCCACTGTTGGATGTGTGTTGGGTTGTGGGGGGGGGGGGGGGGGCCGTAATCAGTAAGAGACAATAAAATGTTTCAAAGTGTTTAAAAAGTTATTAAAAGTGTTCCGTGCCGCAGAAAAATGTCATCATAAATTATAACAAAAAATCGAAAATGAGACAAGAGAGCGGAGGAAGGATTATGGCAGTGCAATACATTTGTGATGGGTGGTAATAAAATAAATATTTATACATAACAATCCACAGATTGTTGCTGTATCTCAAAGTAACACAGAATTAAGGCGGTATCTCTAAAAACTGTCTAAGTCAATTTCAACAATTTTATTTTTAAGGTTTTGTTAGGAACCGCTTATAATATCATGGCAGCGTATACCCGTCACCTACCTCGTCTAAAAAAAACTATTCAAGCTATGACCTTGGGATTTTGTATTCGCTCCATAAAATGACCACTGCAGAGCGTAGAAAAACATTGGGAACCTTGGGAAAAATTTGCTTGCTATTAAAATTCTTAACCCTAACGATACAATAATTTACGAGTAAAGGAAAAGGGAAAGGGATAGGGAAATTGAAGGGTTAGAAGGAAGCTTTGTTTTTAGTTCAATTTTCTTCGAAGAAGACTCGAATTGAAAGCTTTTGGCAGGTAGAATTGAGGTTTTCTCAAAATTGGGGTAAAATTACGAAAACTGAGTACCTCCGATTAATTTGCTACTCACTATCAATGTATTTTGGTGCACTGGTTACGTTTTTTTTTGTTTATTTCAGTAAATAATAAATTTTTTTACAGAAATTCAAGAAGATAAGGAAAACATTGGTAAAAAATGTAGAATTCTTTGAAATAAGACTTGCAGCATTCCTGTGATTACCGATTAGTAGAAAAAAAATAGTTTAGATCATCCCAAGGCACTCCTGTGACTCGTCACAGAAATAATTCAAGTCAAACTTTTACCCGTTTCTAATGTACTGTCGGGTGTGAGTAGGAACCCCTGTAACTGGTCACATGAATAATTTAAGTCACACCCCTGCCCCTTTCCAATATCTCGTGGGAGGAGGCACCACTGTTACTGGGAACACAAATAATTTAAGTCACACTGCAACCTCTTTCGAATGTCTAATTGCGAGGAGGGGTGTGACTGGTCACATAAATATTTTAAGTCACATCCGAACCTCTTTCCAAT